>JAYMTG010000937.1:0-10182 GCA_036897565.1 Pelargonium exstipulatum
CTATTCCAATTTATGGACTGACTATGATCGGTCCGGTATTCGATCATGTGATTATGCAACTTTCGGTCCGGTCCGTTCCTGGACTGATGCCCAGCCCTGCAACCATAGTTACATAGCAAAAATTTCCAATTTGGCTACATGGTCTGTTCTAGGTTATCATATTCTCCAAACAAACCATTACCCAAAACGACATCGTATCTATTTGAAAACGAAAAAAATTGCAGCACGAGAGAGAGAGTCCAGAAAGCCCTAAAACCCCCAAGGCTCGTCTCTCACTTCATAAACTCAGTTCCTTCGATACCAACTCAGTAGACACACACTCTCTTTCTCGCTCTAGAGAAGCATTTTACAGTTCGTTCGCTTCTCCAGCAGCAGCTTCAGCATCAGCATCAGCACCAGCATCGAAAATGTCAATCCGAGTGTTGAATCCAAATGCGGAGGTGCTCAACAAATCTGCGGCTCTTCACATGAACATCAATGCCGCCAAGGGCTTGCAGGACGTCCTCAAATCCAACCTCGGCCCCAAGGGCACCATCAAGATGTATTATGCTCTCACCTCTTCATTTGCTTCTCCGATTTCTTTCCGCTCTTTTATTTTCATTTTTCCCGTCATTTTGTCTCTGATCTTCTCGTGATTTCAGGCTTGTTGGTGGCGCCGGCGATATCAAACTCACAAAGGATGGAAACACTCTCTTGAAAGAAATGGTTAGCTCTTTTACACCATTAAAACTATAGATCTTTGGTTTCAGGATGTGCAAGTTTCTGACTGTTATTTTTGTTCCACAGTTATATATTTAAAATCTGTTTATTTTGTTTAATCACATTTTTTCTTTGAAATAGATTGTTTCAAGCCTTTTTAACCACAAGATCTAAAAAAATCAAGTTAGGAAAGGGATGGCTTTCATATATGTAGAGATTTTATCAATTTGGGGAGTCTGTTTAGGGTTTTAGGGTTGATGGTTTAGGCTAGGATGGAGATGAACTATATTAGTAGTTATGGCTCTTTTTATTTTATTTGGTTTTGTTTTCAAGTGGTTTATGGAGATTTGTTGTAGTCCAATTGAAGGGGTTTGAATTTGATAAGCTTCCGCCTTTTATTTTACATTTTTTATTTTTACTTGCTGGAATCCAATATGATATTTGTCTACACATTCTCTTTTCAAAATCAGTTGCTTACATTTGCTCATATTTGACTCACAATTATTATTTTGTTGCTTGGTTTGAAGTTGTAGAATGGCTAACCTAAAACTTGCTAGCTGTATCTTTGATTTTTGTAATATATGGTTTAAGTTTTTATTATTAATGAGAAAGCATTAAGAAATTTTGAAACTTTAGATTTAGTTACTGGAAAATGGTAGTTTTAAGTTTTTAGATGCTATGTAGTAGTTGCGGTACCATTTACTTTTGTGTGGCTCTCTAATTTATAGTAAGGACTAGGAATGAGTGAGTTATCTTCTTGATTTGGAGGAGTACAATACAGCATGATCAGTGTTGGAAATTACTTGATTGGTATTAAGTTGCTTAAACTTCCATAGTTGCATTTCCATTTTATGCTGCTGTACTTGATGAGATTTGTTACATTTGCAGCAAATTCAAAACCCAACTGCTATCATGATTGCAAGGACAGCAGTTGCCCAAGATGACATAAGTGGAGATGGCACAACATCTACAGTGATCTTTATTGGTGAACTTATGAAGCAATCTGAACGTTACATTGATGAAGGTTAGTTGTACTGTTTGGGTTAGTGTCATGGGCATTTAATGTTATGTGTATTTCATAACCAGGCTAGACTCTTTTAAGCAACTATGGAACAAGTTGTGCTATTCTCCCTAGTTTTCCATTCCTTTCTGGATTTCAAGTTTTATTTATTTATTTAATAGTTTCCTTCTTAATTTTCGTGTATAATTTCCAATTTCCATACCCACTTCTTCCATTTATCTCATACAGATGGATATTCAGTCTGTCATGTTGTTTTTTTTTCCAGAAAGTTTTGTTATCCTCCCCTTCTAAATAATTGGATTTTAATTGTTTCAGGTATGCATCCTCGTGTTTTGGTTGATGGTTTTGAGATTGCTAAACGAGCAGCTCTCCAATTTCTTGAAAAATTTAAGACTCCTGTGGTGATGGGTAATGAACCCGATAAAGAGATCCTGAAAATGGTGGCAAGAACAACGTTGAGGACAAAGGTATTATTAATATTAATATTATTTCTCTGATCTCTTGCTTTACTTTCTGTTACCAAGGAGCTGATTTTTTTTTCTTTTCTTTTCTCTATATAGTTATATGAAGCATTGGCTGATCAGTTGACTGACATAGTCACCAACGCGGTGAGTCTGCCTGGATGTGTTGACATTATTGAGGCTGTGTACCAGCACATACTCTTAAGCTTCTAGTTATCATCGTGTTGATTGCGTTATGTAGATTAGAATTTATGGTAGACTTTGCATGTTTTTTTATGTATTTGATATCTGGTTTGGATATGACAGGTTCTCTGCATTCGAAAGCCTGAGGAAGAAATTGACCTATTCATGGTGGAGATTATGCACATGCGCCATAAGTTTGATGTTGATACACGCCTGGTATGTTTGTCTAAAAGTAACTGTTGTTTGCATTCGTGGACACTATTTTTTTTCCTCTTTTTAATTGGTACTGTAAGGAGCAAGATATCCTGGTAGCCTTTGATGGTGCTAGTAGTTTCACGATGTCTGGTCATGTAGTCTGGGTGTTTGAGGGCGTGGAACTGGATGAAGAGAGGTAGAGGGACTGAATTCCTTACTAAATTCTGTGCTTAAGAGGAGACTGAGTGAATATTCAGTTAAAAGTTGTTATACTTTCATAAAGAATACTTGCTAAGTGCCTAAGTATGCTTCTCTAGTTGTCAAATAACTATTGGACTCAGCACACACAAATTTCATGTTTTCTAATTGCTTAGATGTTAGTCCCTTAATCATAAGGTGTTCTACGAATTACTGATTAACACCCATGCTTGCTCCCTAACAATTGCCACTTTTTCATTATTCATTAAACCTTTATCCTTTTTACTTAGAATATACTTTATGTAAACATTAATGCAGTCACAAGATCTATACATAAAAATCAGTTTTCTTATCCATTTTTAGGTAGCATCACGATTTCTTGTTGTGCAATTTGCCTGATTGTTTCACAGGTTCTTAAAAGCTTCATTTTATTTTTTAGGTTGAGGGTCTTGTACTGGATCATGGTTCAAGGCATCCAGATATGAAGAGGCGAGCAGAGAATTGTTACATCTTGACTTGCAACGTGTCTCTGGAGTATGAGAAAAGGTACATGTTTAGAAGCTTTCTTGTTTGAGGAGTGAGGTTTAATTGGTTAAATTTCATGATGGTTTATAAAGTCTGTTAAAGTTTCTCTATGCTTTTGAATCAATGCATGCAGCTATGTTTTGCCATAATTCTTCATTTCTCTCGAAAAATTTTCTTCTATGCATGCCATGCAGTTGGCAAACATAAATTGAATGTTGGGAGTCAGTGGGAATTTGGTTATCAATGAAAATCATATATTTCGTACAGTTGATAGAAATATGGATATGGCTTTATCAGTTAAGGATCATGTCTTGTGCAAAAGATGTGTTATTATATTGTGCAGTATGTGCTTTCTCCCCCACCCTCACATCCCTCTTAGTATCCTTTATTCAGAATTAAAAAGCAGATAAAAACTAATGTTTTATCTTGCAGTGAAGTGAATGCAGGTTTTTTCTACTCAAATGCAGAACAGAGAGAGGCGATGGTTTTAGCTGAAAGGCGTCAGGTTGACGAAAGAGTCAGGAAGATAATTGAACTTAAGAACAAAGTACAATTTATTGCTACATGCATTTTTCTATATTTGAGTAATAGTTGTGTAATGTTGTTTATTGAATGTTCCTCGTACTTTTCATCCTATACAGGTTTGCTCAGATGGTGAAAGCAACTTCGTTATTATCAATCAAAAGGGTATTGATCCCCCATCATTGGACCTTCTTGCGAGGGCAGGGGTAAGTTATGGAGATGTCTTGTATTTTGGATATTGTATTATACTTGGAATTAGTGTTGGCAAAGGAACATTTGCATTGGTAATAAGTTTTAATATATTTTGTTTCTTGTTTGGCTTTAGTAAAATTGAGTATGTACGAAAAGGGAACTGTGGGATGCTTTGTTGATGCCACCTTAGCAATTTGTTTGTAAAATGCCAAGTTCACAAGGAGTAAAACAAAGTCTGTTTAGGCTATTAAGGTTGTCCAATCATGGTTGGTGTTATAAGCAACAACACTTTGCAACTTTCATCTTAGATTACCTAATATTAAAGTTTACAGGCTTGCAGTTCCTTATACAGCTGTTCATGTAACGAGTACCTTTTTATGCTAGATTGCTAGTTTTGTTGCCTAAAGTATATGTTAGAATTTTGACACTAAATTGCTTTATATATACACGTTTGATTGGTTCTATTAGATTACCAAATACCAAATTTTAAAAATATTCTGATGTTCCAAACCTGCATGTTACATAGCAAACTCCTTGTTAATTTTAAACATTATGTTGGTGCATATTCTCATGTACTTGAAACTGATAGTTTCTTCAAGGGGCACTGTACCTTTAACTATTAACTTGATTGGAGCTCCATAAATTCCCTTGCGTTATTGGTAATTCATTGCAAAATTAGCAGTAAAGGTTTATTGCATCACATGCTTTATCCGGCATGCAACTTACTGATTCTTTTGTTGTGTAGATAATTGCCCTTCGAAGAGCAAAGAGGAGAAATATGGAAAGGTTGATATTGGCTTGTGGGGGTGAGGCTGTAAATTCAGTTGATGATTTAACTCCTGATTGCCTTGGTTGGGCTGGACTTGTCTATGAGCATATTCTTGGAGAGGAGAAGTACACATTTGTAGAGAATGTGAAGAACCCTCATTCTTGCACAATTCTAATCAAAGGTATTTGATTTGCACTTCTAATCTCCCTTATACTAAAAAAAACTTTCCAATCTACAAGGACTATACGAGTATATGTTGTAAAGCTTATAGCAGTTTTAAATATACTTATATTAATACTACTGCTCATAATGGATTACTTACTTGTTTAATCCTACTGGACACTTCAATGTGGCAGGACCCAACGACCATACGATTGCTCAAATTAAGGATGCTGTGCGTGATGGCCTTAGAGCAGTGAAAAATACTATTGAGGACGAAGCAATCATATTGGTAAGTTTGAGACTAGAAGTGTCCTTTCATGCTACATGTGATCTTTAACCACTCATGGATTCTGAACTTCTCTATTGCTACTGCCTGTGTGGTCTTTACATTGCTTAACTACATAAAATTTAAGCAGTGCATGCTCTTACGCATTCCAGATAACAGTTGGGGATTTTCATGTTTTTATAATCTTATTATATGTATTGAACTGATGCGTTGCAAGTAAAATGTGCTCTTCTGCAATGTGCTGTGTTAATCATGCCACCTTAGTTGACGTTAGATAAGCCGTAGTTAATATGGCCCATGGAAAATGATATAGTTATGGTGTTATGTAAGAGTAAATATGTCAATAGGTTTCCTCAGTTTGCGTCCCTACCTATCAACTGAGTGATCTTGCGTCTTTTTGACTTGTTCATTTTTTAATAAGCATTCGATTTTTTATATTCAGCTGTTGTTTCCTTACATAGCTCTTTAAGTTTTAGAGATTTCCTTTTGATTATGCTATTATATCTTTACATAGCTCTTGAAGTTTCGAATCAATATAATTCTTCTGAATTTGATTTTGGTTGATTTTGTTTGTGGTTCAGGGTGCCGGAGCTTTCGAAGTTGCTGCAAGACAGTATCTCATCAATGAAGTAAAGAAAACTGTTACAGGGGTAATGAAAACTCTTGCAGTATTTATGTCCCTCATTTTTCATCATTCTGAACTCGTTTGGGTCTTTTGAGCAGCGTGCCCAACTTGGTGTCGAAGCTTTTGCTGATGCTCTTCTTGTGGTTCCCAAGACACTTGCGGAAAATTCTGGTCTTGATACTCAAGATGTTATCATTTCTCTTACAGTATGCTTTCTTCACATATTATCTACATGTTATTTTCTGGATGGAGTACAAAGATGAGTAAATGACTCAGTTGGTTTATGATGCTGTTTTGGTGTCTATTCAGGGAGAACATGACCGGGGGAATGTGGTAGGATTGAATCAGCACACAGGAGAGGCCATTGATCCCCAAATGGAGGGTATCTTTGATAATTACTCTGTGAAGCGCCAGATTTTGAATTCAGGGTATGTGCCGTGTGGGCTTATTTCTTGGATGTCAAATATTTCCCCTTTCCTTGTGCAATACTGAAATGTGAAATCTATGTCTTTACAAGTTTATAACCCTTGTCGTTCCTTTTGTGTTGAATGAAACTGCTATATAATACCTGTGATCTATTATTAGCCATTCACGAGTATATGACATTAAAATCTGAGGCCCACGTTCTAAATATATTTAATTTTGATTTCATTGAAAAAATGTTTGCAGGCCTGTAATTGCTTCCCAGTTACTTTTGGTGGATGAAGTAATCCGAGCTGGGCGCAACATGCGGAAGCCAACTTAGTTTTTGGACCTGATTCCGTATGAGATATGTTTTGTTTTGTGTTTCAGAGGTGCTCTAGTGTGTGGTGTACTATGGATGGTTTCGATTCACCTTTTTTACCTTGTCGTAAAAGTGGTTCTGTTTTGAGGGTATTTATATAGAGTACTCTTCATTTGTCCGTTGAAATTTTATCATCAATCACAATTTTTGCATGCATGCATCTGCTGTCAAACCAAATAGATTTATTTTGAATGCATGCATCTTTTGGTTCGGTTAAAATGTATAATCAATGTGGTTTTCAGTTACAACCAAAATAAGGTAACATCAAAATATTCGTCTTCTAGCCAACCTATAATGGAACTGATTCGTTCAACCTGGCTCGGTTTGGTTTGTTGGTTTCGGTTAGTTTTTTAAATAACAAGTAACAATCAGAGCCTTAGAGGTACCATAAAAGGAAATAGCAGCCAATTATGTGACTTCACAGTCTAATCATCAATTTATTCAATTATATGCAAACCTGATTGAACACATATATCAAAATATTATAATGAAGTACACTAAGTGGCCAACATTTTTAGTTTCAAACTTAGTGAATGAATCTCTCTAACACCAATCTCCAGCCCATCCACTACACTTATAAGAAACTCCAGAAATTCAAGCTTAAACCTAATTGAAATGTGGAACACAACGCCAAGCTGGACAAGGATGGTGTTCCATGCAAATGCATTAAGAGAAACAACTTGTTCTTCCTACGAGCCTATGTTAATTCAGCTTCACAAGGAACAATTAACTCAGGCTTTGATGGATTCCTTCCCTTCTTGCTGCACGTATGCTTTCTTCATATCTTCCAAGACCGCGTCATTTGTGCTACATAAAGCATGACATGTAAGATACACGAATATCCAAAGGTTATCATAGGAAAAAATGATATAGATGAAAAATAAGGCGCTTGACAGAGGGACGAAACAATCGATATAAAGGTTACTAATATCTACTTCTCTCAACAAAATTACGAAGGTGAAAACACTATCTATCTCCAAAGTTATTTATTCATTTGGGGACAAGAAAGAATCGCCATGGCTGGAACCTAAGATATTTGAGAGAATTGTGTGTACTTTATTCAATAAATCAGCATCCTACTTATAGGAGTAATCTATAGAAGAAAATCAATCAATCAATCCATAATTTATAGAAAATCAATATTCCCTCTCCCCCTTCCCTCTCAAACTAGAGCATGTAAATGAAATCAACGAATGGGCTTGGATTTTCTCATTCTAGTTTTTCAAGACTTCTAGTAGTGTTAAAGGTTGTTGGAGTTGATCTTATTGGTGGATGATCGCCAAACTTGGTGGTATGAGTCGCATAATGACTGACCACAAGAATGTTGGCGGGAGAGATAACACTCGCCTAAAAAAGAAATCAATGAGGAAGCCCTGGCCATTATTGGCAAAGCGTGCGGCACAGATTGAGGATGGGAGACTCGGATAGGGGCGACATAAAGAAAACGAACATTTTGGTGTCACTAGAGCATTAGTTAACACCAGGGCGAAGTCGTTGGAGATATGTCATGAAAGTTGATCAAGAGAAAGAAAAGATTAGGTTTTGTTTATACGATACTCCTCCTAACATGCAACCGTGATATTTTTTGTGTATGGTGGACGAAAACAAAAGCGAAAAAGTATGAAAAGAAAAGATTATTCAAAATCTTGAAGAAAATAAAATTATTGGTCGTGCAAGCAACCTAAGGTAGCCGCTGAAATTGCAGAAGTTTCACCTTCAGTAACCTAAATTTGGTGAATTGTCACCCTTTTCAACTATGTTTAAACTTGAATTTTCTAAGTAGGAAGGTAGAGAATACAATTTTCAGACCACCCTACGAGGAATACATTCCTCAAACTTTTCGTTTATGACATAAATTTGGTGAATTGTCTCCCAACAACGGCTTCCCAGGTTAAATAGACAGTGATCTAAGCATCCATCCCTTGAAGCCTCTAAGCATAATCTGAATTCCCTTAAGGAGCCTTATAGTACAACCAATGGACTACGTTAGCAACATAACTATAGATATATACATTAGCTTAGTTGTTTCTTGAATTCATAACAAACATTTGGGAACAAACTATAATTCAATTATGTCTTAACCATTGGTAAGGTTATTAGTATAAAAAAACTCCACAGATATGATAATACTATCTATATAACAAAATCATCGAAACCCTATTACTTTAATTTAATCACAATCACCACTAAGCATGTGGATCAACTTACAATTGGTGAAGACAGTTGTTCAATTCTTTAGCTTGTTTGCGACATTGCCAAACAACAGATATAGTTTTTCCCATGGCACAATCAGCATACTTGGAAGCGTAATAATCACACTCTTTTAGTGCCTTCTCCTTCATTTTGCTGCGTAAAGCTGTTAACATACACATGTAGGAAACACAAATCAATGGTAATTGTACAATCACATTTTCTAGGTCTGCGTCTATAAATTACCAAACCCTACAAACTAACAAAAAGAGAGAGGGACAGATCATAAACTCAATAATGTTGATCGATACAACAACTGAAACTACACAAAATCATAAATGTATTCGTTTTCTATGCTGAAACACCGAAATGGAAATTTGAAGGAAAATTTATCCAATTTCGACAAAAATGAAACTCTTTGATATGAAAAAAAGTGGAATTTTCTCAGGAAACCAATCAGAGGTTGAAAGAAGTACCTTCTTCTACTTTCTTTTTGACGTGATTTTGACGCGCTTCCTCTAGATAGCCCATCGGAAACCTCCTAAAACCCTAGCTCGATTGATGACCTCACCTGCGGCTGAGCTCGCTGGTGTATGTTTACTTGAACTGTCGTATCGTCGCCGGTGATGTTATCAGTGCCGATGGGCTGTGGTTTTTTATTTGGCTTCTCATATGGACCATGCATCTTTATCGATATAGGCCCATCGACATTGCCCAACCATAATGGCTTATTTTTTATTTATTTATAAATAATAAAAAAGATTTCACCGGCCAATTTTATAGGTACAAAATTGAAAGATTCGTGTATTTATTTATCCAAAGAATCAATTGGGTTCGGATAAATATTGAAATCCGATCGGGCCTTGCCCGGCTTTTAAAACAAACAAGTTGGGCGGGCCAACCCTACGGACCATTTGACAGCTGTAAGGTGAGCTGTTGTGAAGGCAAAACACAATTTCGTATTTATTCAGATTGATAAGAACCGATCTGAATCCGATTCATATGGGTCCGGGTCCAGGTCCACTCCACCAATGATGACCAGGACCCACCATTTTCAAAACAAACGCTTTGATGATGCGTTGACGGTCAACGACAGCGTGGCACCCTGATGGTATCGATTTCCACGGAATCTCCGCCACCCACCACTTGTCGCCTTCTGATTGGACCCTTTCCCTTTCTCCTTCTCCCATTTCTACTCTCACGCACGCCCCCAAACACACACACAGATCCATCTCCAAACCCTTCGCACAGGTACTCTTCTTCTTCTTCTCCGATGTGGTGTTAGGGTTTCGTTTACTCTCTCATCTATTTTTTTTTTTTTTTTTTTTTTAAATTTTTTTTTTTTTTTTTGGTTTTTTGTTGGTTTTTGT
>JAYMTG010000938.1:0-10181 GCA_036897565.1 Pelargonium exstipulatum
CCTATTGATTATGATTTACTTACCTTATTTTACATTTAGGCTAATTTTATAATTATGTAAAAATATGGGCCAAAACTAAAAATTTGATGATGTGGCGCAATAATACGCATTATAAACCTGTTTTTTTGTCCAGCTTTTATAGTATGTATAGATTATGTGTTATGGAACCGAAAACTGGGCCCCCATCTGTCATTACCCTTATTATTATTAGAGCTCTGAGCTCCGATGATGGCTACTTAATCTCCTTTTCTCTCAGTAAAAGTGATTCCCCATTGTCTTTCCCGCTCAGTGCGTGTAGAATAGGGTGTTTAGAGTGTGAGGTTTTCCAGCGTGTGTCGACAGCAGAATAGTGCAGTTGCGGTCGGTAGTTCAGATCGGCAGTGTGTGGACGTGTGCTTCAGTGGACGGCGGTGACCGGAAGGCGCATCGGTCGGAGTTTCAAACCGAGGGGTGGGGGTTGTGTTCCGTTTTGGTTCGAAATTAGTTGTGTCCGGTGATGATCATATCTGGCAACGTTCAGGCGATGGCGATCTCGGTTCAGGCGATAGCGATCAGGCGATGGTGTCATACGATAGAAGGTGGAGGACGGAGGATGCTGGGAGAAAAGAATAGGCAGGAAGGGGAGGAACTCACGGAGAAGGTCCGGCACCCAGAGTAGGTCGAGAGGCGGGGGTGGGGTCGGGGCGGTTTTGGCCGTTCCGGCAGTGGGCCCAAGTGTGGACGGACGTTTGTGGGTTTTGTAATATTGGCAAGCTCGGGTCTCGCGTTAAGACCGGAGTGTATGCACAATATTTGGTATAAGCTTTCACTTTATGCATGGGGCTTCGAATCAGCGATTTAGAGGGTCGACGGTAGTCGAGTTTTTAAATCTATGTCTGATTCTAGGGATTATTTAGTCATAGCTTGTAACTTCTTTATGAATTGAATAAATAATTTATTATTTCTCCCTAAACAAAAATTAATTACATTATTTTTCCGTTGAGTGGAATATCATATATCCATACACTAGTACCGAATTTTTATATTTAAATATCATGTAACTAAAAAAAACCTTCTCCAAACAACCTCTCTCAACAGCTAACATCTAATTAATGAAACATATTTTCAGTTGTACTGAGCAACACATGTCTTGTTCAAATGAGATTTACATCCTACCTTTATTGTATTCGGTTTCCTCCAATATATCAAAATCACAAATTAAACTAAACTAATCTTAATTGTTGGAAGAATGAGAAACAAATAAGCTCTAGCAATGAGATTTATATTCACAATTCAATAAGTGTCGTTGGGCTAAGCATGCAAATTACATGGCCATAGATAAAAATCAATTGATTGTGATAGAATGGACAATACATTTAGACTGTACATAGAATTATAACATATTTTCATTGTCATTTTGCTCTCATACATAAAACTATAAGAAGAAAATGCAATCTCCCAAGAACAAATATTGAAGATGCCAATTTGGAGTTCACAATCTAAAGTCACCTTAATCCCCACAAATCTCATCCCATACCGTAGACAAAGAGGCTCGAACATGAGACTTCATGCGGGAATCCAAAGTGTTTTAACCATTTTGCCCAATATGTCTGGGTCCATCTAGACCTAGGTGTTAACAAACCTACAATGCTTCCTGATTTCTCCTTGGTTTCCAGTTAGAACATTAATGTTTCCCATCTTTATGATTGAATTCACATAAGAAGCAAAAAAGAGGTCTTCATCATGTGCATAAGCCCACACCTGTTTTAGAATCTCCCCTTCATGATCTTCTGTCACCAACACATTATCAGATCCCAACAGTCCCTTTCCTTGCAGAACATTATGAAAATAGTGGTTGTCAAACCTGGCTGGAGTCACATAATCCAGAGGAGCCAACACATTGTCCCTTCCGGATTTCGGGCAGATGGAACCTAGGATTCTCCGGAAGGGTGTGTATCTCTCGTAATGATCGTAATGTTCTATGTAGTTCACATCATACACCCTTTGCCTAAAGCTTACACATCTTGCCTTACCAAAAGTGTGACTACCTGTTGACAAAACCATGCAGATGCCAATATGTTAAAAACACAATCAAATCTGGACAGGTCTAGTCTGGCACACGGCCGTGACCATGCCACACACCCGTTGGCTGACCTGGCCACACAACCTGAGCTCGTCCCAGACTGTTCACCTGTGTTTAGTTGAACCGTTTTAATCTCAAATTGATACATGATATATACAATTTGACCCGAGGTCGACATGACCTGGTCCACGGTCCACCAAACGATTCATGGTCCCCGCGATCCAGTTCAAATGACTCATTTGGATCACCATGTCCATATAAAACGTGTTTTGAACAAATATATCTAGGGGCTGAGCCGCTGAGGTAAACGACACATTATCACACTTGTGAATTACAATTGCTAAGCTGATTCACTTACTCTCACACCGGGGTGCATACTGTGCAACACATTTGTATTCACCTAATACGTGTTCTTGTGTAGGAAAAGTTTTGAATATGAATCGAGTGAATCACGCACCTAAATGTACAAAAGTAGTCGGACGACATCAACAACTTTCTACCCGGACGAAGAAGAAACATTGCATCAAGCACTTACCTGATAAAGTAACTAAGTCTCTAATGTCAAGACCCTGTTGTTTAAAATTGGCAATAAGACCATCCAGAGACGAATTGGGAGAAGGTATGAACTGGTTTGCGCCATTGAAGCTTGCATCCAGGGAGTCCTTCCTGCCCAGCGGAACTGGCCAGTTTGGACCACCTCTCTGATGAAAAACAAAAAAGAAGCTTTGTTACCATCTGGAATTATTTCAACTTTTTTGTTGAAGCCATTGCTTCTCTACGAGTCATTCAGTATCTTATATTTACAATAGTGTTGATAAGAGAGACTGATACCAGAACAACTGCATCTCGAGCAACGATTGCCAGAATATCAGCACACGAGACTGTATATGGACACGCCTCTTCCAAAAGATATTTGATCCTGTCAATGACCTCAAATCCACGCACAGAGTTCACATTTTGGGCAGCAAGCTTTTCGCTGACTATCCCGCCATAGCTGTCCAGAAGTAGCGATGCATCACAACCCTGCACTATGAAAACAAATAGAATCACAGATCAATCTAAAAAAGAAACTACAAGAAGCAATCTTAAATAAATATATAGGATCAGAAGTCCACACCAGGACAAAACAATCATGGAAATGTAAGCGAAGAAGGGATGCAGCCATTCGAGGATCTCTACGCACTGCAATCTCTACATTACGTCTCACAATCTCTTCTGCTAAGGGGCAAATTTCTTTGTAGTAGTCCAGAACTAAAGGTCCATCATCGCAGAAAATTCCACTACTATGCAACACCAAAACTACGAAAGCTATCATTAGCTTCGTTATGAGCTCCATGGCTAGGGCAGGAGAGGAATAGACCGCTGTCGTCTATATGTATAATCCATACATGATTGTATACTGAGATGGTTTTCCCGTACCGTTTCTGTAGTTTCTTCTGAATTTTCATACCAACTTATCTTAAAAGAATTCACTTATAGCTATGAATCAAAGTTGATGCAACTAACTCAACAACCTTCCATTTCTCTTCTAGGACTTTTTTCTCCTCAGTCTCATTTTTCAAAAGGCTACAGGACTCCATGACAACAATGCTTTACTAAATTGGAGCTTAAAAAACAAATATATAAATGCATAAATAAAGGAAAGACAAGATGGGAATTGCTTCTTGTATTATTCATTATACAATTTTCAAATTGTTGTTCGACAAATCTGCCTGTTTAAGGGAGAAGATACATACCAAACACAAAAATTATAATATAAAAAAGGTACACAGACCCAATATACAAGGCAACCACAACCCTTAAACCCAATCTGGATCACTATTAGAATCAGATTCTCTAGAGGAAAAAAAAATTATTCTCCTAACTTTCAATCTATACATTTATCTGTCATGTGTGTTAGCTCAGAGTGTTGGATTTATTATTCCCACAATCCCAGACATTTGGTGGAACATAATGTAACACAAATCACTTCTAGTCCTTGTATCATCTCAAAAATGTTGATTGAACATCTCTGAAGTGCTGGACTGAGATGCCGTTGAAGTGACATCTTGGAACCCACTTGCCAAATAAAATAGCAATCTCCAGCACCTCTATAATGAAATTCAATTCCCTGATTGAGAGGCAAATTTGAGTTACTAAATTTATACACAACTCTTTGTACTTGAGATATAAATTAATAAGTAACGGCACATTTCTATGAAGCATAGTATACTGTGACGAGAAGTTTCTGGATGATCTGCTTGATTACCTATTATCTGCTATGGTTCTACTTCACTGACTTCATCGAGGAAAATTTCAGGGTGTACGGCTGCACGGGTGACATTAAGAGCCTTCTGCAACTTCTTGTGGTTCAATACTTCAATTTCCAGTGAAAATATTGAACTAACTGGTCGATGATCTGAGAGTCTATTTTCTGCACGTCCATAATGAAGTTGTTTTATGCCTTTTCCTGACCATAGTATACGATCACACCTGCACAACATACCACCTATGTGATTAGTAATTGTACATGAGAATTTTGTCCAATCCATAAGAAGCTGTGGATGTACAAAACAAAACTAGAATCTAGCCAAAACTTAGCTTCAGAGAGATGAGAGATTATAAAGCGGATCTCATGAGTAAGAGTAAGTAATTGTCCGAAAAAGAAATTTTGCATCATAAACTTACCGAATTACTGAAATCGTTCACCATGGCCAAAGCAAAAATGGTTAGGAATACTTTTCTAAATTAAATGTTGATGGAGTTATGTCAAGTTAGAGAGTCTAGTTTAATCTAACTTCAGATTAATCATCATTGAACTTGTAATTACAAGCACACAGTATATGATCATATCAAATGATTTATGTGTTACGAACATTTAAAAGGAGAACCAAATTTTACTACTTGTTCAATAGTGTATGTTTATCAATTATCAGCACCCATCACTTTTTCAGATTTTACTCACCATGCTGGAGATCTCTTCTTCTCCCCTTCTTTAGGGTTTCCACCAACATATTTATCAGAATTAATTTCATACTTGTAAGTAGGTGGAAAATCTATACGCCCCTCCTTCCATCCATCAAATACACGCCCACTGCGGAGTTCTTTGCTTAGCTGCCACATTACATATGATGCCATTCAACATTTTTCCATCACAACAAAAGCACGATTTTGTTTCAAAAACAGAAATAAAAAAAAAATGAAAAGAAAGAAATAGGAGGTATCATTCAGGTTTAAAATACAAAAAATTCTAAATTTTTGTTTCTGGTTTTAATATTGTCATGTTATGTTCTCTTCTGCTAGGAGTTTATCAATCATCCTATTATTTGTAATTTTTTAAACCCAACAGCTGATAACATTGGAACTATATTTATACTCATGCAAAATGAGATTAATAGAAGCCTTACCTGATCATTGTAGAGAAGTTCATCCCATTTTTCCAGAGCAACTAGTTTCCTCACATCGGTATCCAACATGTTGAGACGATAATTTAAATCCCCAAACCAGAATATCTGACTGTTCACAAAATCAACCAAACACAAACTTATACTCCTCAGAAATACATATATACAGTAATAAGAGAAAAGGTTTAACTATTACAGTAATAACAGGGCAGCTGTACTGCCTAAATTTAATCATTATAACATTCTTATACCTCTTGACCATGTTTGAAGTAACTCTATGAAATTAATTGCATACTAAAAACCATTTACGTTCGGTGATTATTTTATCTTTCTACAATTCTAGACAGAAAAGCTCTACAAGTGATCTTCTCATTTTCCATTTGATCACCTTTCATTCAAACAGTTGGACAAAGCAAATGGAAATCAGAAACAAGATGGCATCTAGTCACAAAACTAGACAAATTTACTGAAGCCACAACTTATGACTATTTCTCCTTGTTGGCTGAGCAGAGGCACATACTTATGCCCATTATATTAGTTAACCAGGTCTTTATCTCCCAACAAAACGGAATAAGAAGATAAAGCTTCAAAGAACAGATACATATATACGTGTAAATAGATTTCTGAATGTCAAAAGAAGAAAGTGCTCACTCATGAGATGAAATAGTTTGTGGTTGATCTGCATCAAAGACAGATGAGAAACGTGTACGTCTTATGATTTCTGATACATCAGAGTTACGCTTCTCTTCATCCTTCTGACCAGATGCCAGATGAGAACAAACAAAGCACAGCCGTGATTGATAGAGGGACATGCTGACAGAAACAGATCCCTGCATCATTGGTTTAGTTAGATATACTACAGAGACTTGTCTTAAGGATTCAGGAAGTTATATCTTTACAAATAGGTAGATCTACTTCTAGCGTGAAAGAATAGCACTACCTTGTTTCCCATGTAGCCCATAAGTCCAACTCCAACAGGAGAGACTGTCAAATTGTTTATGTGCCTCCTCAACCTCTTACGCACCCAAACTGAAACATATATCCCCACCATCTGTTTGCTAACAATTCTTACATACTTTTGACGTGGCTTCCCGCTATTTATGGTATACCCATCATCATGTTGCTCACACGGAATTTCTGATGAAAAGTCATCTTCCTCTTCAGAAAACCTGTCCGAAACATCAGAGAGACGACCAAGAGCTTCAGGCTTCTCTTGCTGCTCCATCCACATTAATCCTAGGTTCCCAGAACTATGGTGTGATCTTTTCAATCCCCCACCTAGTACAGAATTGTGAGGACCAAATATTGGCGGTGTCGCTGTCCAATCAAAACCAATTCTTGCAGAACTGCTCCATACTCTTCGCAATTTTGAATTAGACGGGTAAACAAGGGTTGCGTCTAATGAACGCTCGGGCCAGTCTAATCTGCTGTCACAATCAATACCATAAATTCTTTTTAAATGTAAGTTCTTCAATCCTATCTGTTCCAAACCACAGCCAATAGTGTCCCCTTCATACTCATCGTTCATCACCTCCACTGGATGAAAATCAACCTCATCTTCCAGAGCATCAGCCACAGAAGAAGTTCTTAGTACTGGTGAGGGTGGCGCACTATAGCTTTTATGTTTACAATCAGGTTCAGAAGATTTGTTCAGAGTTCTTCGAATAACTGATTCCCACTTTGGAATTGGCCTATTATCCTCTGCGCCAAAAACATTCCCAGCATTCAAGGGGACTACCTCTTGGAATCTGTAGAAAAGAAAATATAAATCCAAAATGAATATCAGTGACTTCGACATGCAATCCTCCTTAAATGACAGGAGTTCTACAGTAACAAGAAAAATGACTAGCGAGAGAGATTTTGTTATGGAGTAAATCCATGGAGTGCTTGTAATGATTTGTTATGTCAAAATGACCAACTAATTTTCTACTATGGTAATGAAACTCGTAAATAGGCTCAAATAAAGTGAGATGTACTTGCCCAATAATGTACATATCAGCTGGTTCTGTTGTACAAAGCCAATCTTCAATGTCAAGATCCTCATATGGAACTCTTCCAGCAACATTCCAAGTGCCTATAGTAACCCTGCACATAACAAAATGCCAAAATTTAATTCAGTATGAACCAAAACGCAGAACATCTAGTCTATCACTGTTAGTTGGCTGCAAAAGCATAGATAACGCAGCTTTAGTTTAAAGCCAAACCTCACATCCTTTGTGTTTATATACTGAACACGCAAAGTTTCAGACATTCCTCGCCTGTGTCTCAACTGATACCCCTTTGAAGGTGTACCTGGATCAACAAAAAAACATCAAACTCATGCATGCTAAACAACTGTGTTTTTTTTTTAGGAAAAGGTATAAAAACAACAGGAAGAAGATATCTCAAAACTTAGCAAACTGGCTGTAGAAGTTAAGAATTTACAAGAATTAATAACCGAAGCTACTTCTCAGGCCCAAAAATACTAACCAAATTTACCAACTCTAAATTTTCAAAAGGAAATTAAATTAGAAAACTCATTTCAAGCAATCAAAAGAAACAAAATGCAGCTCGGGCAGTAAAAAAACTTCAAAACCATTAAATAACAGAATGGTGTCAAAGGCAAAAGATGCTGACAATGTAAACAGGAGCTATATATGCACAATTGAAAGCTTAATATATAGCTAAAAATAAGTGACTACCATCCAAACCATACAGGGAAAAAGATTGCAGAAACAAAATTCATGTATTACGTGATGTCTGACTTGGCCATATGGCCGGGTTCCCCAGTTCTTTAGGAGCATGATCTTCATCCTCATCCATTCTGGCTTCTTTAAGAGAGTAAGCTGGAAAAAATTGCAGAAAATGAACAGCACAAAACACAAAAACATTAATACTTTTTAGTGGTAAGCATTCAAGGCTTGTACCATCATCTTCACTCTCAGTTTCTGGCTCAACCTCATCTTCACTAAAATCGCAAGCCTTGGGTTTTATATTCAACCATTTCTTCATCACAATGGAAGGCCAAAAAGCCTGCAACCATATGCAGTTATTGGGAAAAATCACTTAGAACTATTAGCTTTCAATTACAAAATCTAGATCAAACGGCTATATCACGAAGCACTACATGAACAGCATACCTCAGAACGCTTGCCTCTCCTGGTCTTCATTATGTAAAAGTCAAGAATGTGCAGTAGAATCCCAGAAAGGTTTATATAGTATACAGCAGACTTTCAAGGACCAAGTTCTGAAAAACCGAAGCAGGCAAAGGCAATCTTGATTTGCCGATGTTGTAGGAAATTAATATTTAAATATGAGCTTCCTTAGACTGTTAGCAACCAAGGTCTACAGGTTTGGCATGTATGAAGCCAAACACGAGGAAGATTCATGCTAGGACCAAATAGAAAAGACAGAAAGACACTCATACTCAACAGACATCCACAACTTCAACTTGCGGAAAAAGAATACTCAATGGTCCACCCCCACGTCTCAATTTTCTAACACAAGAAACAAGAGCATGGCATTATAAAAAAATTCAACACAATACAAAACAAGCTCCTAGAAAATTAAAATGTCACTTTCAGTGATCAAACTGTGATACAGCCATTGCTTTCAGCAACAGGTAGTGGGCAAAGATAAGCCATTCACAGAACAGTTACAAGACAGCAAAAACAAAAACAAAATCCCCATTCTCACCCAGACACTACAATAAACCAATAATCACCAAGAATTCAACCAACCCAAATCTGATTGTGACTAATTTTTTCTAAATATATCAAAAACAAATAAATTCAAAATCAACTTGGCATTTATACATACAGTAATGCAACTCTCGATCTGAAGGTAGGATTGTGCAGTTAGACAACAACACTTCATGAAAAAACATAATTAATACTGAATGAGGCAACTTACTAAACGTGCCATTACAGCAAAAAATTGTAGTGACCCACCAATCAAAATTGAAAATTGAAACAAACCCAGTTAAATATTCAAGTTTTAGTCAACTGGGTTATCAAAAATTGACCAAAATAATTACCTTCAAGAACAAATGGTTGGTGGGTTCAGGTAAACGGTATATTTCTGCAGCAAGGAACTGTAGTGATGATTGGAGAAATGATTTTATAAGCAAACGGACAAGCAAAATATTGGTCCAGAGCGCACTATATGTGAAGGCGATGAGCTCTGAGGAGCGATCAATTGTCGACAAAAAAGAAACCGTGTGTGTGCGCTGTGCAGGTTCTTAAGGAAAAGGATCAATTCTCAATGTCGATAACAGACGTCCAATGCGAATATTGCAGAGAAAAAAAAAATTGATGGGAAGGTTGGTGGGAAATTTTATATAAATTGAAATTGGAAACAAATTAAGAAATGAAGAAATGGTTGAGGAAGAAAAGATAGTTGGCTCCATGTGGGCATATGTGTACTGCAGCTGTACTGTTCTTAGAGGATCGGATCAGTCTGTCACTTGCACTCACCTTTTGTTGGCTTTGGTTTGGTTCCAATTTTCAAACATAGTGAAGAAGATGTTTTTATTTTCCTTTATAGGTTAAATGGTTTCTTCTTCTTCTTTAAATTTGAAGAAATTTTGACTTCAGTCTATCATGTAGGTTCCAACTGTTGAACTTGTATTTTTTTTTATTCATACCTCAATAACGTGACGGTTGGTCATTGTGTTATAGCCGATTATAAAGATTTGTAATTCAAGAATTATAACAAGTAAGATTTGATGATACCAGCTAAAATTACAATTTATATGA
>JAYMTG010000939.1:0-10179 GCA_036897565.1 Pelargonium exstipulatum
AATTTATGTTGGATCGGTTATTAGACACGAGCAGATTTTATGTATGTAATAATAGTCCTACATTATTGTAAGAAAGTATTTCGGTACCTTTCTGTATTAAAAAATTATATCCCCACATTAACATATTATTAAGGTTTTGTTGGTGAATGGCGTTGACCAAAGAAAATATGGATCCACGACGTAGCTGTAGGCCTGTAGGTCATATAGAAAAAGAAGAGTAGTGCTCAACATTCATTGTTGGTGTGCAACTTTCACCTCCCAAAAGTCCCATCTACTTCCAAACAAATACTAATATTTTTATTTTTCAAGACGATGAAGTCTTGAATTTGCAAGAAAACCAAAACAGTTGATGACAGTTCCTAAACAACAAACTCCAAATTAGCTGTCACATTGTGCTCTTCCAATCCTTTTCTCTTTGTTGTCTCCGCTCTTTGTGTCCGTAACTCGTAGAATCTTTTTCTCCTTTGCCTTGCATACCACGTCAACTCTCATTTCAACTCTAAACGACCTGTAGCTAATACCATTTGCTTTGCTATCATCATTTTCATCACAAATGTCTCATGTTGTCTTCAACCATCTTCCAATTTTGGTACAATGAGTTTGGCTCTCACCATCTCCTTGCTGATTCTGATTTCTCTCGTGCCAATATCGTTTGTCAATGCGATTGATCCTGACGAGTTTTATCCGGGAGAACGGGATGCTCTTCTTCAGCTTAGAGACTTTCTCAACTCGTCTTCGAATTGGGATGCGGATTGGAAAGGCCTCCTTGTTTCAGGAACCAGAGCCAATGGTCGGGCGTTTCTTGTTGCAATTGGCACGTCGTTGAGCTTGTTCTCGAAGGGTTTGCGCTCTCGGGCTCTCTCCCTCCCGCCTTTACGCAAAACTTGACTTTCTTGACCAAGATCAGCTTCAAGAACAACTTGATCTTCGGCCATCTTCCAAATGTTGCGAATCTTGCGAATGTGGAAATACTCCTCTTCTCTCAAAACCGCTTCTTGGGTTCAATTCCTCGCAGCTATGCAAGATTGCCAAAACTGAGAATGTTGGAGCTTGAAGAGAACTATTTGAGTGGCAACATTCCACATTTTGATCAACCAACATTGACGGTTTTCAATGTCTCTTACAATAATCTCGAGGGTCCCATTCCAAACACTAGTGTTCTTCAAAGGTTTCCCAAGAGTTCCTTTGCTCATAACCTTAATCTTTGTGGCAGTCCTCTAAAGATTTCGTGTCCGGTTGCGCCTCCTCCTCCATCCGTTCCTCCGGCTCCAAATTCCGACAACAAGAAGAGTCTCAAAGTGTGGAGCATCGCCTTGATAACGGCTGCGGCTGCGTTGGTTCCTATCCTTGTCATTCTTGTTTTCTTGTGTTATTACAAGAGGGTACTTGGGAAAGATACTAACACTGAACGAAATTTAGGTACGCAACATTAAAGTTCTATCGCTATCTTTAAATGACATGTGCTGACATGACTATTAAATGAATTAGTTTTTTTTACTAGTTAACAACTTATGGTTATCTTTGATCACATTCCATGTAACATTGAGCATGCATTTAGAGACATGAGCTGAAGAAAGTTACATACGTGACATTTTTACATTTTAAGCAAAAATAAACTTAAGACGTTATTTATGTTGTTTGTTTAATGCGGTAGTAGGAGAGGCTTTAGAAAAAATTGCATATCGTTCCGGGAGCAAAAAAGATCCTGAAAGGACGATAGAATTGGAATTCTTCAACAATGATGTATCGGTTTTTGACTTGGATGATTTACTCAGAGCATCTGCCGAGCTGTTAGGAAAAGGAAAACTAGGTGTGACATACAAAGCAATATTGGAATCTGGTTCAGCTGTTGTCGTGAAGAGACTAAAAGACATGAATGGACTCAGTAAGAAAGAATTTACACAGCAAATGCAACTACTAGGGATGTTGAGGCACCAAAACCTTGTTGAAATCGTCTCCTTCTATTATGCCACAGAGGAGAAACTGATCATCAATGAGTTCGTTCCTGATGGCAATCTATTCGACCTTTTACACGGTTACTTCTCTCAACATCTCACACATTTATTCTTAAAATGAGTGCACCAATTCACTGCCACAACAAAAACACTCGCGATCTGTGACGAATTGTTTTTGTCACAAATACGTGGATTTCAATCACAAAAGTAATTTGTGACGGAACTGTAACATAATGTCATTGTTTGAGTTGTCACAAATAGTTGCGACGAAAACTTTCGTCAAAATTTGTGTGTCTGTGACGAAAGTTTCCATCACAAATGTGTATTTGTGACAGAAAATATGATTTATGTCATAATTTTTAACGAAAATGTGACGAAATTTTTTTTCCAATAAATTTTCATTATAGTTTGCAACTTTTTTTTTTTTAGTATGTTGTGGAGCTAGGAGTTTATTTATGTACAAAACCTCTTTTTATTTGATGTGACAAGTGAAAACTAATTTTGTCTTACAGAGAATAGAGGAGTTGGAAGAGTGCCTCTTACTTGGAATGCAAGATTATGTATCATAAAAGATATAGCAAAGGGTATGACATTTCTGCACCAATCCTTGCCATCTCACAAGGTGCCTCATGCGAACCTCAAATCCTCCAATGTCGTAATATCTTGTGATGTGGATCATTTCTATCATTCTAAGCTAACAGACTTCGGCTTCTTACCTTTACTTTCTTCTCGAATCAATCTCTCCGAAAAGCTAGCCGTTGGAAGGTCACCAGAGTCCTTAGAGTGGAAAAAGCTAACACACAAAAGTGATGTGTATTGCTTTGGCATTGTGTTGTTAGAAGTGATAACAGGGAGGAACCCGGGCGAAACAAATCAGGATCTATCAGGATGGGTGAGAATGGTGGTCGAAAATGATTGGTCTACGGATATATTAGATGTGGAAATTGTGGCCACGAGAGAAGGGCATGATGATATGTTGAAGCTCACAGAGTTGGCTCTTGAGTGTACTCATGCGAACCCGGAAAAGCGACCAAAAATGATTCAAGTTTTGACAATAATAGAAGAGATTGAGCTGCTAAGACAACTACAATAACAACTTAACATATATATCATTTTTTACAATTTTTGCCCTAACATAACTGTAATTTGCATGTCATTTTCTTTTGCTTCTAAACAATAGCCATTGAGTTCTTTTCTCCTTTTTAACACGTGATTTTCCATTATGTAAATGAAATGAACCTTGCATTAAGTTGAATTTGTCATGTTTGGAACCAAAATGCTGGCTTAAAACTCAATATAGTATCTAATTTTTATACCAATTGTGATAAATACATGGGCAAATTGCACATAACTCCTATGAGGTATGCATATTTTGCAGATAATCCACCACGAGTGCAAGATATTGCAAAAAACCCCACAAAAACTTGCACTTTCGTTAAGTTTGATGGAATGTGTGATGAAAAATATTGTGTGCTATGCTATGCACATGTGTTTTTTTAAGGGCTAAAATTATATTTGATCCTCCAACTATGAACTTGTATCATGGTTGATCCTTCTACTATTTTTTAAATCATCAATAATACTCCAACTACATATTCTCATCATGAATACCCAAAAAATGCAATTCCGTTAATTTTGTGAAAATTCCGTTACATACCGTTAGTTTGAGACGAAAAGAAGCATGTGCCTACCACATGACTTCATCATCTTCCTTAAACATCTTGTTTGTTACAAATGAAACCCTACAATTTTCAGTAAATTCCAATCTGTTTTTCTCTAATTCTTGAAGCTAATCATACAGTCTTCCATTATTGATGGAAAAAAAAAACTTTACATTCCCTTTTCAAAAATTCTAACTAAATACACTTCCAAGTAATTGTTGAGAAAACAAAACCCATATCTACTAAATTTCGCATCTCATCCGTACACTTCCGCGATTTTCATAGTAACCAAAAACCCAGAAAATAAATCAACACAAAAAATTAACATATCCCCCACTCACCCAGAAAATAAATCAACACAATTAATAACACACAAAATATATCACATCAAAAAAATTCAATATAGGTCATATAACTAAATGCTCAAGCTTATTGATAATTAAAGCAAAGCACAATTGACACAGCTTCACAGTGAGATCTCTGGGTGGAATTGCTCTTCCTTTGACAGTTCCTCAAGTTTCTTGACAACCCTTTGAGCCACTTCTCCATAGGCTTTAGAAACTGCCGAATCCGGAGATGAAATGACGACTGGGACGCCTTCATCGGACCCTATTCGGATACCCACTTCTAGTGGTATCTGAGAAAACATAAACCAAGAGCCAATAAGACAATACCAATTCCACAAGCTCATTTTTGGATTCCATGGAAAATACACTAAACAAACAGGAAAAATGAGTTTCCAAGATGTTTGGCATACCTCGCCGATGAACTCCAAACTCATGTCAACAGCACACTTACGGGTTCCTCCTTCCCCGAAAATGAATGATGGTTCGCCACAATGTGGACACTTGAAGCAGCTCATGTTCTCTATAATTCCCAGAATCTGTAAAACCAATCAGTTTTTTGTAACATTGTTGACGTCAAAAACCATTTTGTTTCTACTAACTGTCACTTTCTAGCAACCTATATCATTGGTGTGAACAATACTGTGTAATTGGAAACATAACTATATGAACGCATATATATTTGTGTTTGCAGTGTTAAAATGGATTGACTTAACAATCTCGTGGTCTTTGCCCAGCAGAGCATTTGAGTTATTATCTTAAAAAAAAATTTGCATAACTACACATTGTAGATGTTAGAGCATATATTACATTGCTTCACATTGATTGGCAGTATATAGAGTGTTACTCTTCCTCCATCTCAAAATGAGCGTATACTCAAGGATAAGTTAATTATGATTGATTTTCCCTCTAATACCCCCACATGCTCTAGTTGTAACAAATTCGAGTGTTCTAACTATACATGGCAATGCGGGTTGTGGGTCTAAATGGGCCAGGCCAAAAAACATGTCTTCTTATTGGGTTACTTTTTGCCTGTCTTAACGTGTAAAGTCACTCAGCGAGACATGGTATAGCCGATAAAAACGTTACTAAATAAGAACGCGAGAGTACCCACGACCTGTATTGCCAGGTATAGTTCTAAGTTCTGACTAACTTATTTTAAGGATATTGTTGATAATTCACGCATAACTAAGTAAATACAAAGAAAAAAGACACTCATTTTGGGACGGAGCCACTAAGGGAGTATTTAGCAAGTTATAAACTAGTGTCTGTTTTCTGGTCAAAAGCTAAAAATATTGGTAGCTATTGATGCCGTGATGCGGGTTTTGATTAAACATCAAACAATGGTCCATGAGCAGTTGGGGTGAAAACAAAATTGTGTTCACTTTTACGAATTGAAACCATAATTTATCAATTGCATTCAAATAGTTATCTTAATCTGTGGGTCGCTTCATCTACAATGAGTAGTGCTTTAGAAATTTTAACAAACTATTTCATTGAGAAGTTTAAATATTATAAAATGCAACATTACAGCATATTTTATGTGAGTGAGAAATGAACATACGGGAACTTCAACTTTAGAGAACATCTTAACTCCTCTACGAGCACCCACCAATCCAACATCTGGAGGAGTTGAAACAATCAAGGCACCTGCCAATCAATTTAATAAATATGTCAAGAATGCTTAAGCCGAATACTAACTGAATCAGGATTAATAATCTCAATTATGATAGAAAGGCTAATCAACTTGATAAAACTGAATAAGAGCTTGGTGAAAGCATATCCTTCATAATCGTAAATGGAATGAAGAAAACGCTTTGTGCTAAATAGTAAGTCATGAGCTTGAATCTATGCAAATTGATAACATGTTAGAAGAATATGAGTTCTTTCAATTGCAAATAGCCAAATAATTTAACTACCTGATAGCTGCAGCCTCTGGGATATGGTTATCTGGGCATCGCCAGTACCAGGGGGCATATCCACCACAAGAATATCGAGATTTCCCCACTCAACTCCCCTAGTCATTTTTTCAAGAGCGCTCATTACCTGCATATAATACATGAACTCAAGTTTTCATGAATACTCCATAAAAAGAGGCGAGTGAGATGAAATCACAATTTTTGTTCCAAATAAAATCTCAATGTTCTATGACAGGAAACATAGACTTCATAAAACTGGTGAAACTGTAATGATGAAACATCCTGAGTCATATAGAAATCTCCATCCAAGAGAAAAAGCATATGGGTTCGCAAACACACTAGCCAAAATAAACACTATCATCGAACTAGACGTTACCATTTACCATTCACTAATTCGATGACCGTAAACCTAAACCTGAATTTAAAAAATTAATAAATAAAGTATGCCAATACAATTGCAAGGAAGAAGATGAAAAATCAACGATGTAAACAGTAAAGTTGAAAGCATACCATTGGACCTCGCCACACAATTGGGGCATCCTTCTCCACAAGAAAGCCCATTGACATACATTTGACTCCATAATTTTCAATTGGGACCATCTTCAAACCTAACAGAGACGGACCAAATTAAATAATTTTTCAAGCAATATAAGAATGGCTAAAGAAACTCATACCCAAAATCTGAAACTGACAAGATAAACTCACTACCATTCACTCAGAACATAACAAAATGTGAAACAATCTATTCAGAAAAATTATTGCAAATAAATCAGGAGCTATACCAACCAAGTTGATCATAGTCCTCTTAGAACGTCACTCAACCATGTATCCAACAATGTCCCCCCTCTAATGTATATATATTGCAACAGTTCAAAAAATTGAGCTGACGCGCTATTAGTTTGAGTAAATGGGAAAAAAAAGGGGGAGATATGGGTTTAATTGCACCTAGTAACAAATATGTTAGCTATACCACACCCATATTACTAGTAATGCAACACCAAGTGGAGGACTTCCATCCTGTTACCAGATAGAATACAAGCAGGAAAATTATTTTATAGAAACTCAATCGCAACAGCTTTCATCTCAATTACATTTAAGATATAACTAGAGTATAAAGGCAATTTATTGCTATCTATTCACAAAAGTTTCTATACTAACAAAAATTAAATTCTAATGTACATATCAGTATTAATTTACAAAATCAAGTTCACCTTCACTCACTTCTGGTTTTTTATGAATCTTCATCATAGTTGGAATGGATGGTCCATAAACATCAGCATCAAGCAAACCCACCTTTAGTTGACACTTGGTAGCAAGTGCAACAGCCAAATTAACTGCAAACCACAAAAGAAAAACAACAAGCACAAGCATGAGAGAAAATGGTATAACTGAGATTATATATAGTTAATTTATTAACATGTTTGGCAAACAGTGATCTGTTTTGACAGCTCATTGTCTCACATAAAAACACCTGATGATCCTTACTATCTATACAATCCACAACTACAACTTATGAAGTAAAGCTAAATGCTTCACAACACAACTAACATAACATTAAGCGAAAGCAGAGCAAAGTAGCTTGCATTCTAAGTCCAGAACTGTGAAAATCATTAGAATAAGCTAACGAGAAGAATTCATGAACTCAAATAGTGACACATTACTCAAAATCACAATCATTGAAAATACATTGAAGAACCCTAAATTCAACAGTTCCAGCTCCCCATTAAATCAAAAAGAAAATAATGAAGCAAGAATCATTTCCTCGGAAGAAACCAATTTCGAGAAAACTAAAATGATGAGAAACAGAAAATACCTGCAGTGGTGGACTTGCCAACACCACCTTTACCAGAAGCAACAGCAATAATATCCTGAACACCATCAATCTTGAGACCCTTGTTACTCTGCGCCGCAAAACCCCTAACACCTCCAAGCTTCTACACAGCCACACCATTTGACACAAATGATAAAATCAGTTCCTTCCAACCAAAATTCAAAAGTGCAGCAGATCAAAGCAACTAACTGAGTGAAGCTAAAACCCTGAAAACATGTAACTTACAGAGAAAGACCTCAAAAACCCCATCTTCATGATTTCCTCCACATACAAAGTTGACGAACTTCAGAGTCTCAAGCAACTGCAAGTGTGCTAAAATTATCAAATTTGATACAAGAACTTTGCTACAAAGTCAAAACTGGTAAACCAACTTTGGAAATACCCAAACTAGTACACAAACTCTGTCAAAACTACCAATATTTATACATGCCGTTGGTGAAAGTTAACGCATCCGCTAACTATTGCTGACATGGCAATTAAAAAAGAATTCTTGAGAAAATAAGAATCTATGGGCTTGAGAAAATGAGACCCTAAAAATCATCAGCACCATAGACAAATTAATATGGAACTCTAAGAAACCTTTCAGAAAATGAAGAACGACAAACGGTCTAGTGAAAAGTGAAAACCATTCCATGACTGGTTGTCGAGGGATATATTGACGCAAGCATGTGTTAAGATTAAATAACACATATTGACATACAAACAAATCACAGACTTGAAGTTTGAATCTCAAACTCACTCATACTAATCAAATCAAAAATTTCACCGTCCTAATGAAATCCCAACCCATCGTGAACATGCTAGTAAACTAGTAAATGGCCTCAACAGCATAACAAATTGCTAGAAACAATCTGTTCTTAATTCCAATCTTCAAATAATGACCTCGCGTTTCTACTTCAAACAACTAGTTTCGCCCAAAATAAATATCGCAATATCAAATAACATTCAGCACCCTCCAAATCATTAGAAAACCAAGGATGACAGCAAAAAGCTTCAAGCTTTATATACAAACAAGGCATTTGAACAAAAGGGTCCCAAAATCAAGCTAAGATTCTTACTTATTCAAGCAAATATGAACAAAGAGGTCTCAAAACCAAGCTAATATTATACTCTAGCTCATTCAAGCACACTCGACATCATAAACAGCAAAAGCAATTCAACCATCCTCCAAATTTCTCACACTTCCACAAATACATTGATTAAATGTCACCGATAACTTCTAAATTTCATCAGTAATAGCAGAAATAAAACAAAAATAAAATCTTAATATCATTCAGGAGTTAGATCAGACAACTGAATCGAACACAAATATTAAGTCAATGAAGTAAGAGCTCGGACGAGCATATTCAGGAAGGTGATGGAGCAAAGCCTCGGATCGTACCTGGGTTTTGTAGTAAACACTCTCCTCCTTTCCTTAACCCACCAAAGAACAAACGAGAAACCAAGCTTCAGAGAGTGACTTTTTGAATAAATAACAAGAAACAACCTCTGCTCTAGCCTCAGAATGCTCAAATGAACTGTAAAAATTTGAGATTTCTTGACCTGATTGTCCCAAAAATCAAAAGCAACCAGACCCTCTTCTCACCACATTCCTCTCCAGAGCCCACAAAAGAGGGTAACGGTAGAAGAACACTGAGTTTAGGTCGGTAGAAAAGGGACGAAGAATCGGTCCATTCGGTCTAGATGGAATTTTTTGTGGGTTTTGGACCGGACCGGACCGAGAATTTAAATAATCCTGGATCAAAGACCGGGTATGGGTTCGCCCGTTTTTCGGTCTGACCTGTTTTATGCTTAGCCATGGTACTCGCTAAAAACAATGCATTTTATGCCTGAAACCCGTCCCTGTAACTTGACCAACCCTGAAGGGTCGAGGTTAGGTTGATTGTAACTGTTTGACCCGATATCACAATGGTAAGTGAAGTTGTTATTGTTTGTGATTATGGAACATATTTAGCATAAAAGAATGCAATTTTGTCTATAACTAAGTTTGATAAAGAAAAAACATGTCACATCAATAAGATTGGTGCATGTAGAAACAACACGCTCTGATTCAACAAAATTTCATGTTTAATCATACGTATTGAGTGCGTCTATGTTTTTTGTCATCTAGTTTCTCGCATTTTCTTATTAAAGACGTTTGTTTAACCATCACTAGTAAGTTTTAAATTACTCGTCTTCTCACAATTTAGTAGAGGATTATGTTCAAGAACTTAATAGTGCAAATTCGAAGTGAGCTAAATTTTGCTACCAAAAACTTGACAAGAAATTATAATATGTTTATTTTTATAAGTGACGGAACAACAAGTCTATAAATTCTAGTGTTTCTCATCTCCGGTGGAGGCATCACCCGGGTATTTTTAATTTTTAACTCTTTAAATTATAATAAATAAATAAAACTAGGATATATATAAACGGAATAAGGTTAGAATTAGTCCCCCTACTATCCACAAAGTTTGGGTTTATTCCCTA
>JAYMTG010000940.1:0-10177 GCA_036897565.1 Pelargonium exstipulatum
ATGATAAATGTCTATATATCTTTTTTTTAGGCTATAAATGACTAGTTTTCCTATTTTCACAATGTAAGTAAATATGTGGATAAATATGATAATTGTAAAATAAAAAGGAGGTGGGTTTGGTTTGGCCTCGCAACTGTTGTTTCTAGGGATTGTTCATCATTTAATTTTATTCTTAAAATATTCCAATTTTATCCTCAGAATTTCACATACATTAATGGGTATTTGAGCTTTGTCCTCTAGTGATTTTTGTCATTTCACATCCTTTAATGTCATTTATTTTCATGTGCTTGGTTGTTGGCCAACAGACAACACAGTTATTGGGGTTTTTGTATTTACATTTTCAAATCCATAAACCCTAATCTTCCCTCCAATTTGCTCTATCATGATGTCACAATCAATTTTAATCCCAATAATTTGAGTAATTGAGCTATTGATTTGATTCATTAAGTCTATGAATTTTAATGTCACAATGCAACCTTTTCAGGTTTACTGCCCAATGGAAACTTCGAATTCGGCCCGAAACCCTCCGAAATGAAGGGCACATTGGTCACATCCAAAAACGCAATCCCGAATTGGGAAATTTCGGGCTACATTGAGTACATAAAGTCCGGGCAAAAACAGGGCGACATGTTGCTCGTGGTCCCCGAGGGAGCCTACGCAGTGAGACTTGGCAACGAAGCATCGATCAAGCAGAAAATCAAAGTGGTCAAAACCATGTACTACTCGTTGACGTTCTCGGCCGCCCGGACGTGCGCGCAGGAGGAGCGGCTGAACGTGTCGGTGTGGCCGAACGACGAGGAGCGGGATTGGGGGATTCTTCCGATGCAAACGATGTATAGTAGCAATGGTTGGGACTCGTACGCATGGGCTTTTCAGGCGGATAGGGATGATATTGAGGTCACAATTCACAATCCTGGTGTGGAGGAAGATCCTGCTTGTGGGCCTCTTATTGATTCTGTGGCTTTGAAGGCTTTGTTCCCTCCTAAACGCACAAATGGTAAGAATCTATCATTTTATGGGCCTAAGAGCCCAATTTTACTTATGGTTTTGGTAATGGATATTAGATAGTGGGCTAGAAAGCCCAATTGACTCTTCGGTATTGGACCGATAAATTGGGTTATGACCCGTGACATCGCACAAATTTAAATAGGTTTGAGATCATGTTGAATGTTCTCGAAACGAGTCTAATTAACCTGAAGTCAAACTTACTTAAGTTCGTACTGTATCATAGGTTAGGACTCAAATTATCAGCCCTAAGCATTGTCAAAGATTTGGGTTACTCGACTCAAATCTAATACAAACCCGATTAAACTGGACCTGAACTTATTTATATTCGTTTCTTGTCACGGGTCAATTGTCAGTCCTGTGTATTGTTACTGGGTTGAGTTACTCGACCCAAACCCGTTCAAGCTGAACTCAAAACTATGCAAACTAGTGCCGTGTCACGGATTATGGCCAAAATTATCAACCCTACCGAAATCTGATACAAACCCGATTAAATTGAATGCAAACCGATCATTTCGACTAACTTGTTTGTCTACTGTTTTGTAGTGAACCTACTAAAGAATGGTGATTTTGAGGAAGGACCCTATGTGTTCCCAAACACATCTTGGGGAGTTCTCATCCCTCCCCACATAGAAGATGACCACAGCCCATTGCCCGGTTGGATCATCGAGTCCCTCAAAGCCGTCAAGTATGTGGATAGTGCCCATTTTGCTGTCCCTCAAGGCAAGAGAGCCGTAGAGCTCGTGGCCGGAAAAGAAAGCGCCATTGCCCAAATCGTCAAAACCACCCCCGGGAAGACCTACGACCTCACGTTCGCGCTGGGCGACGCCAACAACGCGTGCGAGGGCAGCATGATGGTGGAGGCGTTCGCGGGACGAGACACGCTCAAGGTCTCTTACATCTCCAAGGGCAAAGGAGGGTGGAAGCTCGCAAAACTCAGGTTCAGGGCTGTGACCACGCGGACGCGTATCATGTTCTTGAGCTCGTACTATAGTATGAAGAGCGACAGCTCGGGGTCTTTGTGCGGTCCGGTGATCGATGATGTGAAGCTGGTGAGTGTTCGCAATGTTCGACGCATGTTGTGAACGGTCTGATGGGGCATACGGATAGATCTCTTGTAATAGAATGAGACGTATTCTGAGTCTAAAACGTTAATGTATCTATTCTGCGAAGTTGTATCATTTTCTCGAGCTCATCGTATTATACTATATATGAAGAGTGATAGCTCTGGTTCTTTGTGTGTTATTGTGATTGGTTTGATATGGTATAAAATAGAACGAGACATATTCTCTATATCTAAAATTTTAATGTAATCTTATCGGATCAAACGAAAATTTAATAGAAAGTTTTAAACTCGAGTCGAACTCAATAGTCGAACTCAATATAACCCATTGGTGTCCAAAATAAACAAACCCGACTCAGTGTCGAATATTCACCCTCTAACAGTAACATAGAGAATGACAAGGAAAAGAATACAAATTTTAAAGTCATATTTTGTAATTAGAGGATCAGAAGTCTCAACCATGTCTAATTGACTTATACTCTCAGCTAAAACACATAGAAAACGAATTTGGAAAAAAATTCACTGAAACGGGTCGCTCTAATTATTCAAGATAACCCCTTTCTATCCAAAATCAACAAACCCGACCCGATGTTGAAGATTCACCTCTAACAATAACATAGAGAATGACAAGGAAAAGAACACATATTTTAAAGTGAGAATTTGAATATTTGTAGTAATTTAACTTTAGAATCCAAATTTAAATTAAATATCAATACAAACCATGTGTTCAAATATTATTGCAACAAATTCAATATTTTGTAATTAATTAATCATATTTAAATTAATGTTTTTTTCTTAAAATTAATGTTCTTATCCAGAAGCTTCCTTAAAAACTTCCTTCCCAAATTCGGACCCCGATAAGAAACACTATATATATTCTTATTCACTCCTCAGCCTCCTATTCTGCTGCTGCTCAAAACACTCAGAAACTTCCATGGCTGCGTCTTCCTCCTCCGTCGTGCCCGTCGCCGCTCCGATCGCCTCCGATGAGGCCATCGCTGCTCCCTCCGACACCATCGCCGCCACATCCTCTGACAAAACCGCCGCTAAAATCCTGAAACTCAAGACCTCCGACGACGAGATCGTCGAGGTCGAGCAGTCGATCGCGATGCAGTGCGATGCGATCAAGCGCATGGTGGACGACGGCTGCGCCGACGCCGTGATCCCGGTGTCGAACGTGGACTCGGAGACCCTGGAGATGGTCCTGGAGTGGTGCGAGCACCACGTCTCCGCCGCCGGCAAGGTGAGCGCGGAGGAGATGAAGAAGTGGGAGGACGATTTCGTGGACTGCGACACCACGGTGCTGTACCATCTGATCATGGCGGCGAATTACCTGGAAGCCAAGGGGTTGCTGGATCGGGTGGCGCTGAAGGTCGCCAACATAATCAAAGGGAAGCATCCGGATGAGATTCGCGAGGAGTTCAATATCAAGAACGATTTCGATCCAGAGGAGTATCGGAAGATCATCAGCGACCATTCTTGGGCCTTCACCAAGTCCGATGATTAGGGTTTTAGGGGTTTTGATCCATCTGATTAGGGTTAGGGTTTTTTTGGATTAGGGTTTTTGGTTGGAAGCTTAGTAGCAATGAAAATATATGTTTAGAGTTAAGTTTTTAAGTGGAAATAGAATTATATTTTTCAACACTAAGTTAGTGATAGGAATTTAGTTTCTAGTGAAAATTTGAAAATAGAATTTGCAATTTTCTGATTTCAACACCCAGAATACTCTTAATTTTGCATGATTTTATTTATCGAAAGCTCGTAGATTTGTTTGTGTTCATTCGAGCTTATTTTCTTCTAGTTTTCTGAGTTGAGACCATACCCGATTCAATGAATTTGTGGACTTACATTTCTCGGTTAACACCCGAACATGAAGACATCCATGGGATATTTGAGAAAAAATCATTCCATCTTCAAGTAAAAAAAAATTGAGCTTTACAAATTTTATGTTAACAATAAAACTCAATCAACAAACTGATTCAACTTCCCAACATTGGGTCAATATGGAAATCTATATTCTAAAAGATGACAATTTTAATTGTAGAAAAGAACTTATTTGCCTCTTACAAATTTGCAATGGAGACCTTTTTTTTCTTGTTTTGTATCTGTCATTCACAGTTTCATGCCATCTTGTAACAGATGACGAACGACGATGAACAAAAACCTATAGACCATCTAATAGGCAGTCATTATTTGCTAATTCAAGTTCTTTCGTATGTAACGGAAATATGTATTGTATAGAAAACCTGAACGTGGGGGAGATCAGTTCACAACGTCGAGAACCAGTTTCCGGGACTTGAGGACTGACCATTTCATCCGGCGATAATATGCAGCTTGTAGCAGTGCAAGGGACAGAACAAAAATCCACTTGAATCCCATCTGCATAGTTCCAAAGCCGAAGGATGTTGGAAACAATAGAAGAAAATTCTCCGACAAACCCAATGCAAACATACCCTTTCTCAAATGCATAAACAACATGATAATTTTCAGGTTATAGGAAAGCGCTCAAGGGCTTTCATTTATTCTATATTCGTGTTTAACATTGATGGATGAAGATACAACTTGATGACACTTACCAATTTTCTTTCTTCCATTTCCGGCTCAGCAGCCCATGACAAAAATGTCACGATATCTTTAGCCATCTGTGCCAACGTTGCAAAAAGACTAAACATCACGTCCTTGTAATTGAAAATTTGCAAATTTCAAGTGCAGGGTGAAGGTAAAAAGATTACTTGTGAAACTGTTGCAGCGGTACCGTCTTCATATTCGACAGCACCATCATTGAGTACTTGGGGCATAGCTATTGCTCCACCAGGGAAGTAAGGATTATAGTATAGCCCTTCTCGAAGCTGCACACATTTGAAAGAGCAAAATAAAAAACTGTCCAGCAAAAGAGCAAAGGCCAGTTACTATTTAGCACAAGTCACAGTAAAGAGCTCTTGTCATTACTAACATGCGGGGTAGTATTCTTTCATCTTTTCAGCTTTGCAGTTAATTCGAGTTTATATTAACTAGAAATGTTACTATCTTCCAATAAATTATGCAGCACAAGTTACTCGTAATTAGAGCTGACAATTCAAGTTTCGGGTTAAAAAGACAAACCCAAGAGATGCTGGTTTCTAGAATAAAACATGCAGGTTTTCCCGATTCAAACCCACAAAAATACAGGTCAAGTTTTGGGTGGTCACAAGTTTGGGTCCTAATTGTCAGCTCTACTCGTAATTATTAACAAAAGAGCACTCACTTGTGATAATTAGATGCAGGGTTCAGTTCTGTCTACTTTAAATGCGATAAAAGCTTACCCATAACTAGAAACAGATGCTAACAATCTAACAATACAAATACATCTGTGATGAGGGACAGCCAATATTATTCACTATTTATTTTCTTTATAGTTTTGATGTAGTTATTCAACTGTTTTAGATTGGATCATTATTTAGTAATTATATTCTTTATTGTTTTGGATGTACTTGTTTAAGTTCTTTGGATAGGATTTGGTTGTATTCTATTTAAATGTACTATATGTTTAGTTTTGAATCACATTTGACGATAATGAAAATGAAGACACAATTTTAACCTACATCAATCTGTTTCACAGAAAAGGGGCAAAGTATTAGTGATGTCATTTCGGTAGATTTTTATCAGGCTAAAAACATAAACATTAATAAACTACAGAACAGTTTAGCATGAATGAGAACCTCAGACAGAAGTTAAAATTTCCTATAAGCTGGTATAGTAACTGATCATTTTCTTTTATATCAGAATAGTATGACAAAGGAAGAAGAGATTACCGTGACACCGGCTGGAGGATCGCGGTAACCAGTGAGAAGAGCAAATATATAGTTCTGGCCATTGTGTCGGGCCTGAGAGCAAATGGAATTCAGTATCGATTTGTAGAAATAAAATTATAACCCATTTCCAATAGCATGGGAATACCTTAGTCATGAGACTCAAATCCGGAGGATAAGCCCCATTATTAATAGATCTAGCCTGTTGTTCATTCGCATATGGCTGAGGGAAACGGTCACTTAGTTTGCCTGGACGAGTGAACATCTCGCCCTCATCATTAGGCCCGTCAACCACCTCTGTCTCTGCTGCCATACTTTTAACCTCTTCCTCAGTATACGCCACACCGACAAGATCACGATATGAAACTAAATTCAAGGAGTGGCAGGATGCGCCTATTGCTTGGTAGACCTGGTGACCCCTACGAATCCTGCTCATGTAAAACAAACATCATTATATAAGATAAATCTTGTAATTCAATTTAAAATAATAACCAGAATTGGAAATAATAAATTTCTGATGTAAGTCTGTGCATGAACCACAGCATAACTGTGAAAGAATGAAATAGAAAAGTGAAAGGAATTTCATAGATCTGCTAGCCTGGAAGGGGTACCCAAAAAAAAACAGCCCAATACTTAGTTTCGTCTAGCTAGCCAGTTAGGACTGAGTCCACAAATACATTATCTGTGAACCCAGCTTCACAAGCAGAGAGTAGATTTCATGCCTCTTAATGCTGGTCTGAAAATTCTTTACAGATTTGAAAGGGCGGGCAGATAGAGATGGTTATGAGTGGTTTTACAAACAATAATATGACTTTTTTTGGGAACAGTTCAGCAATGAACTTACGAGGCATGGTCATATGAACTAAGGAAGCCTTCATGTGACCATGGATAGTTAGGAGGCTCCAATCCATGTTCTGCCTCATCAGAGAAAGCTACTGTTCCAAAGCTCAAAAGCCCTGAAACACTTGCCCCGAAAAGTGCAAGCACTCCTAAAGAACTTGTGCCGTCGGTTGCAAATCTCTCTTGACCAAGCTTTGAACTAAGGGCAGGCAGTGCTGGAGGGTTCTGCAAATTACAGTTTAGAAATATTAACAACAGTAAAAAAGTTTAACCCAGAACATGACTGACCAATACATTAGTGAGATCAGGTAAAACAAGAGAACAAAAAAAAAATCAAATCCAAACTCGTTCCAACAAATATCAAACAATACATGTGTGCCTTCATTTCCATGTGTATAACAGCTTTAAACAAATCAAAACCTTCAAACCATCTTTAATGTGTACTAAGATTCCACTCACTCAACACAAAAAAGACTAATGCTAAAGGTTTGTGTCATTAAAGACTTACTCAAGAATAAAATGCTCAATAAGAATCATCAGTATGCTAGAACACAGAATAAAGTGAAACGACAATAAAAGTAAAACACAGATGGTCAACTACAAATTAGCTTATTATGTTTATGATCAAGCCAACTTTCCCCATAGCCCACAATTTTTGCACCCCAATTATCACATACTAATCTTAATACACTACCCACCAAATTCTTTCACAGTACATATATTAATCACAACTTACTCTAGAATATAACATTCAGTGGCCCAATCTATTACAAACAGCTTAGACTAGCAAAATGCTGAACTAGATGCAAATGATGCATTTGCAATCCCTACAATAATAAAATTATCGTAATACCCCACCAAAGTTCATAAAAAAATTATGAAATTCAATAACTATCCAAATTTCAAAAATGTTGGGGTTGGCTACGTAAATTCTTTAGCATAACTCTCTGGGTTCTTCTATTTGCATTCTCCTACTCGACTGTACCAGATGTAACTCATCCCTATTCGAAGCTATCTACTTTGTAAGGCTATTAGATAACATCTCAGCCACACAATCTCCAATCAAATAATGACATAAGTGAATCAGCAATAGTACCGTAGCATCGCTGCTCCGACGAGTGGCTTTCCCGATAAAGCGATTGAGCACTCCTCGTCCTGAACCAAAATTCAACAAAATTTTCAGAAAAACAGCAAAAATAGCAAGAAAATTACACCCAATAAAAAAACGCTCTGATCACCTAAATGTCTAACTATACGATTGTGTAAGCCAACAGGGATGTAATTTCTAAAACATATAACATAGAAAATGACTCATATAAATTAGAACTGTCTAATATATTGTATTATGATTGGTCAATCCGAACCTACTTATTTAAGTGTGTCGTGTCAACCAGATCATAACCGGATCACGTTCATATTGATACATTAAACTTAATACTCAACTTTCAACCCGACACGACGCAACATATAAATTCTTCGAGCATACCAACACTAAATTGAGCTCAATTACACATTTTCAAATCAAATTCAAAATTCCATAGTGATAAAATTTATGAGAAATGGTAGCTAGATCCATACCGTCGATGCCGAACCCGTTCCTCATCCCAAAACCTTCAAAAACAGAGCAATATCAAGATCAAATTCGGAAGCAAAAAATAAAAATAAATACAAAAATAGAAATCTAGAGCGAGAAAGAGAAGAGAGAGAGTACGCATGACTGTGCTGTGCTGTGAATTAGGTTTACGGAGGAGAGACTGAGAGTCTGTGTTGTGAGATTAGGGTTGAGACGAAACTCGAAAGCACAGAACAGAGCGAGATGCGAGAGACAGAGACAGGTGAGAACGTTAAAAGGAGCGTGGAGACCAGACGTGTATAATCAAATCACCATGAGAAATTAACGGTGCCTGATGAAAATTAGTGGTCTGATTTTGATTCAGGTGATTAAAACCCATAATAATAGACTAATCTCTTTTTTAGTGTTGAGAAGCAAATTTTGAGGGTAATAAAAAATGGTTTAGTAAAGCTAGAAAAATAAATACATTTTAACAGTCAAATCTTAGTTTTACTAAATTTGAGGACAATTTTGATTTGGTCAAAATTATTGAAATTAGATACATTAATCTAGTTTTTGTTAAATAACTTTTGTCAAAATAAAAGTTCGGTAGATACGTTTAATATTATTGAATAAACGAGATGCATGTAATTGAAAGAACAACAATTACATTTTCTTTCCATGCATTTCATATTATGGTCGAAGCAAGCTCCACAATTTGTTTATCTTGTTTGTTGTTTGCTAATACTCATACACGCATAGCACCACGGGTGAAGTTGAAAAGAATTGTTATTTGAAATTCGAAATGACAAATAATAATGTCACGTGGATGCAATTTATTCACTACGATAGTCAAAACAAAATAACGAGAGGGATAAAATGGGCCAACAATGTTAAAGCTCTGAAAATTAAGTCGTTTATTCAAAGAACAAATAGGTTTCCTCAAAATAAACTCAATTAATTTATACCCTCAAAATATAATACAAGACACTTCTAACAGAGAGACTACTATAACATTTGGTGGATAAAACTAAAAACAAATAATCTTAGAAATGATAAAGATGAACCTTGGTAGAGAAGAGAACCACAATCTTGTCGCTCTAAGCTGGTCCTGATTCTAACCCATCTAGCTTTTACTGATTCTTCTTCAAATGAAATATTTTCACATGCAATACTCCACCAGATGGTGCTTTGGGTCTCTGACTTCAAGACCTGATACATCAAATGCTTTCGTAGCAACAAGATCGAAGGTTGTTCATTGAGCACACCAACCGGGTTAGGTTTCATTTTCCAAATGTCTCGGTCCAAATCTAATTTCGAACTTAAACTACTTCTTCAGGATGACAGCAGAAAATACAGTTTACATGACAAGTTATTACCTATCTCGTAAGAACAGGACAAAGATAAATATATTATGCAAGTACATGAACTTTCGCCCAATTTGCAGTATGGACCAGGATCCTGCTATAAAACCGAGCATAAAAAGGATCCGAGTTCTCTAAAATGGGTGTTCAGACATAAATGAGAACGTATAACTTATATATCGCTATTATGCAAGATATGGTTAGATACAATTTTTGAAACCACCTCACACTCAACTCTAGTAGTAGAAGCATTTTGATCTTGAAACAAAACAAAATTATATGCAAGCTCGTAGATTTTGAGAGGAAAATCTCTAAAGTAGCTCATATTATAAATTCCCAGAATCATACCTGTGCTTCTAGTATTCAACAACCAGATGGTACATCCTAAGAAATTCAAATCATAAACGTGTTGTTAGATCAAGCAGAAAGAAATCGTTTTCATTACCATCTTTGCACTGATTAATGTATATAGATACACCCAAAACCAGTACTGATTCGAGCACAACATTTACGGACACTCCATGTGCAAATCAACCCATGTGCATAAGTGATAGGGATAATATGG
>JAYMTG010000941.1:0-10174 GCA_036897565.1 Pelargonium exstipulatum
TCAAAAGGTTTTCTCTGTTCAATTTTCTAAATCTTAGAGACGATCAGTACACCTACTGACTCCAAAACAAGCAAACAAGTACAGAAGCAGAGCTTTACCTACTTGGGGCTTCACAGAGATTATGATCACATCACTGTTTTCAACAACCTAATGAAAAACAAGAGATAGTAAAATATAACTAAGCGAACACAGAGAAGAAGCCAGTAGTGCTTGGTAATTGGTAAGCAGAGAGAGAGAGAGAGAAGTACGGCGCTGTTGACGGGGAAGACATTGACGCCGAAGGACTCAAAGGCAGTGATTCGAGTGGAATTGTGGTGAGCAGTACAGATGCGAGAAGGAGGCAACATTCCGGATTGAACCACTCCTCGCGCTATACTCTCCGCCATCTTCCCTGCTCCGATGAACCCTAGCTTGTACGTCTCTGCCGGAATAGGTGAAATCTCCATTGATGTGTGGTTTCAAGCTCTCTGGTCAGACGACGTCGTCACTACCTGCGCGCTCTGTAGCAGATGGAAATGAAGTACAAGTACGCAACCAAATAATTGTCTCTGTTTGTCACTTTGTTGTATCATTGTTTTTGTGGCAAATTAGTAAACTTGGCCCATTTCTATTTGAAGCCCTTTTTTCCCACTAGGTTAAAAAATTAAATATGAGTGTCTAGTAACACTAAAGGCCAAACAATGTACATTATTAGCTGCATTAAATTGTTATTTTATTATCTTAAGATAATATAAAGTACATGACACAATATAAGTTTCTGTCAAGAACAAGACATGTAATACAGTACGTGTTACTAACTTGTTTGTTTGTCGAGAATATTATACAGATGGAAGAGTCTAATACATGGATCTACGTGCATGTAGAATGACGTAGCATATTTTTAGTCATAAATTCCTTCTTTTTCTATCCAAAAATTATATATCATCCAGTTTCATTTAAGGAAGATGTGTGATTTTGATCCGTCTACGTCAGTTTACATGAACTAATCATTTTCGTACACAAATACTACATTGATGATACACAAAAAAATGAAAAGTAATTGAGAAAATAACAACACGACACTTGGCATTGGAAGTCATGTCATCGGATAAAGTCAACTCGTTCAAATTCAAGTCAATTTTTTACGAATGGCGGATTAAATCAATCGGATCGACGCATGGCACTGAAAATCAAACCACCCGTCAAATCAAGTTTGGTCAATTTGATCAAACCCTTGAGTAGTTTAGTAGGCCTTGATCAAAGGTTGAGTCAAGAGTCTAGTTCATTGACGATCAATACAATAAAACCAAAACACATGCAAACACGTCTGCAAGGTCATCTGTAAACACTTCAGTGCGAAATTCATGAAGTATTCTCTCTCCTTGGAGAATCACCTCAAGCAAAGGCCCTGACCATGAGTATAAGAATCATGCAAGACCAAAGGAAGTTAGAGTCGGAGCAAATCCTTCTCTCCATGAAGTTAAGGAATGGACGCTCGCTCCCCATGCAGAGCTAGAAAGCTCTTGAAGGATGGGGGAAGCCAGATTTCACGGGGAAAAAAATCAAGTTTACATGTGGCCTCTATCAATTTCACAATCAATCACACACTACCTAATGAGTTAGAGCTTTATAAATAGAGGCATCCACCAAAGGTCACATTCTCACTCTTGTAAGAATTGAACTATTTGAAGTGCACAAGAATTTTCTCAAGCGTTATTCGTATTCTTTGAACGTACATCGAAATTTTCTCGAACGATATTCAAACTATTTCCGAACAATTTTTGAAAATATTAAAATCGTAAAGAAACATTAGTATAAAGATTCTGATTCTCACGCTAGAGATGGTCCCCTAAACACACATTCGGAGTTCGTGCTTAGCAGTGCGTTGACCCTCGCTGGGACAAGACCAGACCGAAGGCTAAGAGCTCTGGTTGTAGACCCCGACTCAAAATGCTAAATCCTTTGAAACGTGAATCAAGAAAAATCCAATAAAGCGTCGATTCCAAACCTCTAATTCGAACAAGTCAAAACAGTCAAATCATGCATGATTTTACAAGTTAATCTATCCTAAATTGGAAAGCATTCAATATCAGATTAGTGACAGCAAAAAGCAGCTTCATTTTTAGAATATTTCAGCAGTCTTGTGTCCTAACATAATTAATTTACCTATAGCTCAGTAGATTAGCTAGTGAGTCCACTCTAAATTTATGTTACAAAGCAAAATGAGACCGAGGAAAAGCATTTACATTAACCAAAGAGGACTTGTTCTACAACTCTACACTACTATATAAGCTTGCACAAGCATTTCAAAATAGAGACTCCGCAAATTGAGGAGCCTCCAAGTCAAGATCTTGCTTCATGATACAGCTCATAAACCAGTCAGTGCTGAAAGTCCTTATCCCGTTTTCTGCAGCAAAACGTGCTAATTCCATGTCTTCCTCGCACGCCACAAATATTGTATTTGATGTGTCATTTACTTTGTCCAGTCCTCCAAGTACCTGAAATTTTAACGCAATAATCAATGGATATTTCAGCATGTAATTGAACAGTTCGAATTATTGTCCCAAGCTGTCATTATCAAGATATATTAGCTAAACTAAATTGTCTGTTTCTTTTTGTTGCACCCTTTCGGTAGATCTAACAATCACACCCTCAAATGCTCAATGTAGCTCTCTAGGGTAACTCAAGCTAAATGGCTCATCAAAACCACAAATACGACTTCTAAAATACACATCGTGTAAACCAACTGGGTTTACAATCAAGTAGGCATTCACCACAACCCCAATAAGTCACATATCACCCATTTTTTTACCATGGAAATTACATTACAATGTCCGATTCATCGCCTAAACCAACTATGAATAAAAGCTAATTTTGCATTCACAGGATTGGACCTTGGTTCTGATGGGGAAAGGTTATGACGCTCATTGCGTATTTCCTTTAACAAGTCTCCAGATTGGGTAACTTGAAATGCCATATCAATTTTGTTTCCTAATGTTTTGTATTTTTATTTCATTCTCTGTGTTCATAGTTTTGTTTCTGGTAAGGTTGCAGTTTGGTTTGCCTCCTTTATTTATCTATTATTGTTATGATTGAGAAAAAAGGACTTTAAAATAGGGACCAACAGATTGGTACTAGAGGCAATGTGAAGTTAATAACTGATATCAGATTGTTCTGTAGCAAAACTGATTATAAATGTTTCTCTTCTCTGTTTCTTGTTGCTTTTGCTTATTCGGTAAAATAAAGATTTTGCACACTTCTATTATTTTTGTGAGGGAATGCCAAAATTTGCTTAATTGGGTTTCAATTTTTCCAGGTAATTAGCATTTAGATCCAAAGCTCCTGGGACTGTTCATCAGTTTATCTGATACTCATTCAAGGTAATTTTCAAATTCTTCAAGTAATAGAGACTTTCTAAGATTTTAAGTTCATTCAAGGTAAGATTTTAAGATTTTAAGTAATAGAGACTTTCTAAGATTTTAAGACTTTCTAAGATAACACTGAGATTGTGAAAACTGATTTGATGACATGTGTTAGTCTGTTTTTCTTCTTTGGTGTGTTAAAGTAAGATGTTTGCTTCTGTGTTCTATGTGTTTTTTGCATTGTGGTATTGGATTATTTTGTTAGTTGGGTTTCTGTAATTTATTAGATAGCCCACTTGCTAAACAAGGCTAATCTTGCTATTTTTATACATTGTTTTGGAATAATATCAACACAAACACATAGAGTTATGTATTTAAATGACATGATATATGTCATGTTTTGAGAATCAGCACAACCATTAAGAGTTATGTTCAAATAATATCAGCACAAACACTTAGAGTTATGAGCATTTCTGTCTCTCATGTCTTGTCTTTAACTCATCTTCTCTATGATTCATGTCTTTTTCTGTGTTTCCAAGTAGTTATAACTTATTGGATCATTTTGAGATCCTTTTCACTGACTTAACTAACATGTAAATTATGATTAACCTTCAAAGGTAATCAGATTCTGTACAATTTGTAAATCTTGCTTTTACTACTTTCTGTGTTTTATTAGTTTTGCTTTATTAGTTTTGATTTCCCTTTCGTAAGTAGTTGTGAATATATGAATATTTGTTACTTTTCATAAATTGATCACCCCCTATTCAAATATATGACTATTTGAAATTGGTGGGGATGCTAATAATGATAAAACTCTGCCGAATCTTAGGTAGAGTTTGTTAAGAATCGTAGGACTTCAATTCACACTCTTGAAATAGTACCCGTTCGATATTAATCTCATGCGTCTAAATGAGATTAATATTGAATTGTCCACAGTTGGACAATTCGGATAATAACCTAAACATTGTACCATATGTCTCTCACGCGTTTAATGTATGATAATTGTTAATTTCGTTGGTGTTCTCCTTTATTGTTCTCGAATTACATACGTTAATTTGTTATGATTCATGTGTTCACATATGAATCATCACAAATTATATGATAGTGTATTTCGAGAACTGAGGGGAAATGCTGCCGAAATTTCAATTATCATATACCTAGCGTGATCGATAGTCATGGTATTTTGTGTAGGTTGTATTCGGATGGGTTAGGTTCTTTCCAAATATAGGATCCTAGTTACACACTCAATTAGCATTCCCATAATTAATGAAAACTTATAATTCATGATTAATGACATATAGGCGTCAATTTCATTACAATAATCGACATGGAGGATTTGGATAGAGCGTGGGTTTATAATCGCCTCCAGCCTGGTGGCTTATTGAATCACGCTTTCTTGCGCGGGGTTGACCAGTTCATCGAATTTGCAATTGATCAACCTCAATTCATGAATGGCCCACAAATTCGGTGTCCCTGTAGGAAATGCAAGAACAAAGTGTTTCTACACCCAAACAATGTTCGACTTGATTTGTATAAGAGAGGCTTTTGTCAAGGGTATATCCGATGGATTTATCACGGAGAATCCATACAAATTAGGGAACCGATGGAAACTGATGATGTCATTGAGCATGAGGATCAATCAAACCGGCCAATTAGTCCATTGCGGCAGATGATTTATGATGCTGCTGGTCCTTCTATTGCTGCCCAGTTAATAGAAGATGAGGAGCCCAATCCCGAGTCAAAGAAGTTTTTTGATATGCTTCAGGATTTGGATGAAGAAATATGGCCTGGCTGTCAGAATCACTCTGTATTTTCTATGACAAGTCGTTTATTGAGTTTGAAATCTCAGAATCACGTGTCCGAGTCATGTTTCGATGGTTTTTTGCAACTCATAAACGAGGTCTTGCCTGAAGATAATAAGTGTGTGAGAAGTTTTTACGAAACGAAGAAGCTAATAAAACGGTTGGGTTTGCCTGTTGAGAAGATTGATTGTTGTGAGGAAGGGTGTATGTTGTACTGGAAGGATGATGCTTCTTTAGAGACGTGCAAGTTCTGTAGTGCACCTAGGTACAAAAAACCAGATCAACTCACTACTAGTACCAAAAAGATACCTGTGAAACGGATGTATTATTTCTCAATTACTCCTAGGTTAACAAGGTTGTATGCTTCTAAGACTACTGCTGCACATATGAGATGGCATCACGACCACGTGTGTGATGAGTCCACAATGTGCCATCCGTGTGATAGTGAGGCATGGCGTACTTTTAACAATACGAACGTGGAGTTCGCTTCTGAGCCTCGTAACGTAAGGTTGGGGTTGTGCACAGATGGATTTAGTCCTTTTGGCTCATCTGGTCAGCAATACTCTTGTTGGCCAGTAATATTGACCCCGTACAATCTGCCTCCAGGGATGTGTATGAAGGAGCCTTACATGTTTTTAACTGTGTTGGTTCCAGGCCCCCGTAATCCTAAACAGAAGATAGATGTATACTTACAACCACTGATAGATGAGCTTAATATGTTGTGGGACCAGGGTGTACCTGCGTTTGATGTATCAACAAAGAAGAATTTCACTTTACGCGCTGGCCTGCTTTGGACAGTGAGTGATTTTCCAGCATACTCAATGTTGTCCGGCTGGAGCACGTCTGGTAAATTAGCATGCCCCTACTGCATGAGTGACACTCAGTCTTTCACTCTTTCAAATGGTGGGAAACAATGTTGGTTTGATAACCATCGGAAGTTCCTACCGATGAACCACCCGTACAGAAAGGATAAGAAGAAGTTTATCGCCGGTCGGGATGAGAAAAAGTCTCCACCGTGTTATAAGACCGGGATTGAGATCTTAGATGACATTGACAGGTTGGGGTTCAAGAAAGTTACTGAACTTGGGGCAGATAAATGGAATGCTGATGCAAGCAGACAGGATAGTGGATGGAAGAAGAGAAGTATTTTTTGGGACCTTCCATACTGGAAGACAAATCTTATACGCCATAATCTTGATGTCATGCACATAGAAAAGAATGTATTTGACAATGTGTTCAATACAGTCATGAACATCGATGGGAAGACAAAAGATAATGCAAAGGCCAGGGAGGATACTGAGTTGTTGTGTAATCGACCCGAATTGGCCAAAGATCCTGAGTCTGGGAAATTTCCAAAAGCGTGTTACACTTTAGATGTACGACAGAAGAAGATCTTGTGTGATTGGGTGAAAGAGCTTAAGTTTCCTGACGGTTATGTGTCGAATTTGGGAAGGTGTGTGGACAAAAAGAAGCATAGGTTGTTCGGAATGAAGAGTCATGATTGTCACGTCTTTATGCAATGATTGCTTCCAATTGCTTTTCGAGAAATGCTTCCAAAACCAATATGGGAAGCATTAACTGAGCTTAGTATTTTCTTCAAAACGTTGTGTGGCAGTGTCTTGAATGTTAACGAGTTGGAGCAGTTAGGAAAAGACATTCCCATCATTTTGTGCAAACTTGAAACTATTTTTCCACCGGGCTTCTTTGATTCCATGGAACACCTACCAATTCATTTGCCTTATGAAGCTCGTGTAGCGGGTCCCGTTCAATTTCGCTGGATGTATCCGTTTGAAAGGGATATGGGTCATTTGAAAAGAAACGTGCGGAACAAAGCTCGTGTTGAGGGTTCCATTTGCAATGCTTACTTAATAGAAGAGGCATCGTTCTTTTGCTCCCACTACTTTGAGCCTCAAGCATACACTCGAGCACACAAGGTGCCACAGAATGACGATGGAGGTATTGAACGTGAGGTCATCAAATCTCCTATTTCAATCTTCGATAATAAAGGCCGACTGTTCAGTCGATCATCAACAAGATGGTTGACGGACAAGGAGTACAATGCTATACATATGTACGTCCTATTGAATTGTCCAGAGATCGATCCTTACATCGAGTAAGTTTTCATTTCAAATATCCACGTATGTAATTACAATTGTGGGTATAATCTTGTTATCCATAATTGTAACAAGTATTGTATGTACAGGATATACCGTGAGGAAAATCGTGTGCAATACCCCCACGCTACTAGTCAACAAATCGAGCAAATGATGTATTCCAATTTCAGCAAATGGTTTCACAATTTCGTAAGATCATTTGCTAAGTTTTTTTTGTGTTATATATATATATATGTGTGTGTGTGACTTAAGTTAAATATGTATACAATGTAGGGGGAAGTTAACAAGATAAATGATCCATGGGTTGATAGTCTTCGATATGGACCGATGCGAGGTGTTGTGTTGTATCCCGTTTATTTTGTAAACGGGTACAAGTTTCACACACAAGCTCGAGCGGAGTTGCAAGTTGCTTCAAACAATTTGGTTTGTGTTGTTGGTGAAGGTTTTGAGTACTACGGCATTATCAATGAGATAGTCCAAGTAAGCTACTCAGGACCAACCCGTCAAAAGGTAGTAATGTTCTCTTGTAAATGGTATGACCCAACTCCGAACACTGGAACTAGAGTTCATCCCTTATACAACATCGTTGAAGTCAATATAAAAAGATATTTTAAAAAGTACGAGCCATTCATATTGGCTTCTCAAGCGATCCAAGTGTATTTTGCACCTTATCCAAGCACAAAACGTGATAAAATCGATTGGCGTGTGGTGTGTACAGTCAAAGCTAGGGGGTAGTTGTGGGTCCTGAGAATAAGGAAGAAAGTACAGAGGCATTACAAGAAGATGAAATCCCAATGACCAATTTCGTATCAGAGATGCTTGATGTAGGCAATCTGAACGATCCTCTATCCAATTTGGTACAATTGCCTGCTGATGAACGTGAGGAAGATGACCAAGGAGTCGAACAGACGAACCTTGATGAGAATGAAAGCTCTGAGGATGAGAATGACAATTTTATTGTGTAATAATATTTAGTGTAGTTGTAATGTTTGTTTTTAATACAACTTATGAAATTACGTACGTTTTTGATGCTTACTTAGCGAATTGTATTGTGTTCATTTCTATATATGTGTGTGTTTTACTCTATTATTCTATTATGATTCATATTATATTGTATGTATATGTAAGAATACAGGATGTCAAGAGGTGATCAAGAACCACCTCCGAACAAACTATTGGGCAAGGCGCCCGCAATTCTGGGCAAGAGGGTACGCCCTGCTGCCCGAGGACGACAATCATATTTAAGATCTAAAGCATCCCAAGGAGGATCCACAACATCCCAAGGATCTAAAGGAGTCAAGTTGATGCCTACCGGGGTGCGCGATTGTTTAGTAGAGGACACGACCACTCACATGCCTACTCCTCCTTGTGCGACGGTGACTTCTCATCCAATGAGAGGAATAGGTTCACTTGACCCCAGGTCCGGTTCCACCTCCTCGTCATCTACCAGGCAGCAGGATTTTGGGTTTCCACCCCCATGTCATCTCATCCTCGTCCTGCAGCGATGACCTCTCATTCGATGAGAGGAATAGGTTCACTTGACACCAGGTCCGGTTCCACCTCCTCGTCATCTACCAGGCTGCAGGATGTTGGGTCCCCACCCCTCATGTCATCTCCGCCTCCCTCTCCAGAGCAGATTGCCTCAGGTAACTAAGTGTTTAATTTACTATATAGTAATGTTTCAATTATGTGATAATATGTATAGCTATATTAAATATATATGTACGTAACAATGTTTTATTTTAGAATCTGATTGTAGACGTTCTAGAACTAGAGAGTCTCGACCTGCTAGAGAGAAATCTCCAATACCCTTAGATCTTGATGGAGACGGAAAGTAAGTATATATATATGTATTCAATATTCAAATATTTGGTGAATATTATTATTATTAATTAATTAAATCTCCAATTTAACCATATTCCTATGCAGTTTCTATGACAATAGGGTGGCAAAGGAGATCACGGACATCTACCAGCTCACACCCCACATATTGGGGTGGCGTTACGGTTTGGTTCCAAGCGAGGTAAAGGAGGCGTATTGGCGGGATTTTTTGGTATGTATGACTATTTAAAAGTCTTTCATGTTATGGTTGATCTTATTCCTCTCTTCTATTGTTTGGGTGTCTGAGTGTTTGATGTGATTCATGTATGGGTTATGGTTCACTAAATGCTTTAGTTGATGAATCTCATTCTTTTTAGTTCATTGCTGCCATTTAATTTTACACAACACGATTAGCAAACCAATGAACCCAAACTAGCTTATTTCCTATCGTGTCACGTGGTAAGGCCCGAAAGGCAGGTCTAATACATGACATTTCTTGGTATTGAATCAACAAACACTTTTAGGACAATACTGTATACGATGAAGGCACCATTTTATTCATATGCGTATTATTTTCTTTTGCATAACTCATGCTGTTATGGGACAATGAAAATGAGAACTAGCAAGGAAAATAGCAGATACAGTCTTGTACAGGTCCACAAAGACCAGAAGCTTTTGGTCCATGACTCTTTTGACAGTCTCTGTTGCAAGCATCATTGTAGCAATCTGGTGCATTTGGGTTTAGAGGCTTTTGGCAAGTTTTTGCATCCACCATCTTTACCTCATCAACTGAGTCATCAAATCATCATTATAACAAATCATTATTAACAACAACAAAAAACACAGTGTTTAGTATTTTAAAACAGCTCAAAAAATACAGAATTTTTTGTGATTAGTATGTGAAAAAATGATGAGAACCAAGAGTGAAATATGCACAAACCAGTGTTGAGGACAAGAGCAACTAGCATGAGGAGGGCAAGAATTTTGGTGAAGTTCTTCATGATGTGGTTTGGTTTGCTTGAATTTTGGTGAGGAAACAATTGCTGCTTCGTTTTTCGTTTCTTGTAGCTCTTGACTCGAAGAACTTCATGTTAAT
>JAYMTG010000942.1:0-10174 GCA_036897565.1 Pelargonium exstipulatum
TAGTTTTGCTGCTTTTGCAAAGAAAAGCTAACATTGCTCCATGCTAAGTTGCAAAGAGTGAGCGGAGAAAATGGTAACTCAACTTTACAATCATCTAGTTTCATCAATTTGTTTCTATATTTTCATCCAGATATAAATCTCCATATGATTTTTTAGTAGGCTTGCAGTGCAATGGTTCTGCATAACACTTTTTTTTTTGTCGGTGTGTGGATAGAATGCCAGATATTGAGCTTATGCACATGCGTTATGCACTGGAATCAAGTGTTCTTGCTCTTGGATCCATTGAAAGGAGTATAGCCGATGGAAGTGCAAATCATCAAGTGGCGTTCTGTTACCTTAAAGACCTCGAGAACCATTTGGAGGCGGTCAATAATACTCCTCGCAAGGTCATCTTTGTTTGATTTCCAATATGATAATGCCTTTGCATATTGTATCCTTTTTCATTTTTCTATCCTCCCAAACCTGTGGGTCTTTTCATATGTTTTTGTTTGCCAATTTGAGTTAAAGGTTACCAAACACATTGAATGTTTTTCCTAATGTGAAATTGGTAAGTTTTATATGAAATTTTCATTTGGGATACACTATGTGGTGATTATTTGGTTATCCTGATTAATAAGCAATATTAATTAATTTATCTTTTCCTTTGATTATTTGAAGCCTCAAATAATTTTGATTCTATTTTATTGATGCAGATTCTGTTGGTTAATGTTATAATTTCCCTTTTACATATGAATATGGATGATATCTCTCTCAGTACGACACATTGTGCCTCAGCAGGAAGCTATTCTGAATCATCCCATACATGTGTCTGGGATCATACTGATCATGCTACTAGTGAAGGAGGAAACAAAATGGTTATATCTTTCACTAGGTTGCTGCTTGCTATATTACATCGTAATCTTCCCACAACTATTGTTGAACAAGAGCATGCATCAAGCAGTAGTCTAAGTATCGGTGGAAAACATGCTCTAGAATGGAGAATATCAATTGCTAAGCAATTTGTTGAAGATTGGCAATGGCGGTTGTCAATTTTGCAGCGTCTTCTACCCTTATCGGAACGCCAATGGAGATGGAAGGAGGCATTGACAGTATTACGTGCTGCTCCGTCCAAGTTGCTTAACCTGTGAGTTTGTTACTCTTTCTTGAAAATTCATGAGAAAGTTTTCAGTTGCGATTATGATATATTGTCAAATATTTCATTTCACGATAAGGTGCATGTGACAGATCTCTTCAGGTCGCAATTCAATTCTTGTGCCTTCCTCTAATAATAATTTGGATTATCATGTTTGGAAGTTCATATCTTGTGATCTAAAATATGTCTACCATTCAGAATTTCACTTGGTTTATAAATCATTGTGAGAATTAATAGGGATTCCTTAGTTTTGCAGTTTCTGGTAAAAGAGAGTTCTTGTCCAGCATGATTCTTCTATTAACAATGGAGGGAGGGAGAAATGAATTTTTTTTTTTGAGATGACGTTAACCAAACTCCAAAACATAACTGCACATTTCTAATTTCATTTTCGATAATCATATAGTGAAACTTGACAAGAAGATGCTGGAAGGCTCCATTACATTTCGAGCTATTGAAATAGAATGAAAATAATTTGTTCGTAAAACTAGTTCAAGGCTACGTGAACAAATATACTAGAACTCAACAATACTAACTCTAATGGTGATAGATTTGGTTTATATCTGAAATGTGATATTTTATATCAGTTAGCCATGAACGGTTATGTGAAATTAGTATCTTAAAAATTATTTGATTTTTAGTGCTCTACTATGTAAGTGAGATGATTTACTTTTTCTATGTTTTGATTGTCTAGTTGCATGCAAAGGGCGAAGTATGATATTGGAGAAGAGGCAGTTCATCGATTTTCATTATCTGCGGAAGATAAAGCTACCCTTGAATTAGTGGAATGGGTAGATGGTGCCTTTAGGAGAGCATCGGTATGATTCAACATCTTTTACGCGAATCTGTTTATAATTATTACTTCAGTGATTTTCTTTCTATGTAGAGCTAATGATTAAAGATCATCTCAAATTTGTTTGCTGTGTTGAATCAATTACAAAATACCATATAATTGTTTTGACATTTTGTCAATTAAGGAGCTTCTGCTCTTATTGTTTGTATCTCCTCTTGGTGTTTGTACTTTTATTCTTTTCTTGGAAATTTGAATATAAGTGCCCATTGCGTATCAAAAAATTAAAAATAAAAATAAAACAATATTCTTTTCTCATTTGTCAGTGTCATCTATCCTCACACTTGGGTATAGAGTATGCTTTAAATAAAATATGCAATGTCTTTTCCTTGGTTGCATGATTGAACTGTATGATGCAAAGGATGTAGTCCTTGTTTCGTGTGATGAGTTAATTTAATAAGATTGATTAATTCATCTACTCTATAACTTCTGGCTTCTGCTCCATAATAGAACCTTGGTTGGGCTCAGTGGACTGTTTGGTTTGGTTAGGCATATTAGTTTTATTTATGTTACTGCCAGAATTATTGCGCCGAGTATCAACAGGGATAAATAAGCCCTGCTTCTAACTATATAGTATATACTTCTGACTGAGAGTAACTTGCTGCTTACCCTGGTATAGCTGGAATGCTGTAGAAGGTAACTGACTTTGCTGGAAACACTTCAGTTGAACATTTTTCATTGGGTGGTCTGATTTGGTGTAGGTCATTGTGTAGATATTAGTATTGGACTTAGTGATGTGATCCTGGCACCCTGCTATTTTATTTAATACTAATACTACATTTCTTTTTGGTAGTCAAATGATGTGTGCATGAGGAGTTACAAAATCATTTTCTAGAGTTCTGTTCAAGATTACTCGTATTTCCTCTCAGTTTTCTTTTTTCCTAACAAGGCCACAATTGAATTGTTATTTTTTCTCCTCACTTTAAGATGGAAGGATATTTTCTGTAATGTTTTCCAAATGCCGCTCTATACATGTGATGACCACTTCAAGGCAACATACAATAACATGGTTAATTTCGAGATTTTGAGTTGGTGCTTGGCCAGTTCACCATAGTCCTGGACCTTAATGGAAGTACACACATAAAGTGAGCCCTACCATGTGACGGTGAAAACTACCTATGACAATGTTGTTAATGGTGCATGGCGCAGAATGGGGAAAACCCTTATAAAATGTTTAGCTGGAACTACTGCAGGAAATGAAGTTAATTGGTATTTTTTTTTTTTTTTTACGAAAATGATTGTCCTTAACATAACAATCTTGTAGGGTCTTTGGCACGAGAAGAGTGATGGGATTTTTCAGGATGTGGAAATTGGGTTGTCTTTTTCTTTCATCTCTTTGGGCTCATAGCGTTAGGGTCATATCTTTAGTTAAAGGGACCGTTGGCTTAAAAGACAGTCGTTTTACGTGTCCACTTTATGAGCCCGCATTTCCTTCTTATCTAATTAATATATTTCTATTATAAAAAAACAGTTGGAAAGAATTTAAGATGTGGAGATGCAGTCATTAGCTCATATAGGAATTGTTTTGCTTCACAAAATAACAGATGATTTATTCTTTCAGCACCGAATATTTCCTAATCTAATTTATTGTGTTCAATTTTTTTTCCAGGTGGAGGATGCAGTGTCTCGTGCTGCCGATGACTCTACTCTACAAAATTTAGATTTTTACACGTTACGTTCTCAGTTGGGCCCTTTAGCTACAGTAAGTGCTCTAAATACTACTCTCTACTGCTTGGCCATTCCTATATACCATTTCGAAATGAAGTATATGAATGTCGTTGTAATGTGTTGTGTCAATATACTGCCCACTAGATTCTTCTCTGTGTTGATGTTGCCGCAACTTCAGCGAGGACTGCAGAGATGTCCCTACAGCTTCTTAATCAGGCAATTCTCATCTCTCTATTTACTTTAAGTTTTTAGTTTTTGTGGTTGGACATATCATTTCATCGGCTTTTTTCCACTAAACATATTTATTCTGGTTTATGTATCTTATATCATGTTCAGGCTCAAATCATGCTATCTGAGATATACCCAGGAGGCTCTCCAAAGATAGGTTCTACGTACTGGGATCAAATCCATGAAGTGGGAGTTATTTCTGTCTCAAGGCGTGTGCTTAAGCGGCTACTTGAGTTCTTGGAACAGGTAATAAGCTGTAACTTTATTGAGATTAAGTGTAATTATAGATCTTGAAATGTTTTGTTTACTTCGAATATTAGAGACTTATTTGATAACTATCAATGTTGCATTTGCAAATGCTGAATGTGCAGTTCTCGAGAGATGTTAATTCTCAAGTTTGCCTGTTGAGATGGTCTTACAAGCTGCTTCTATTCTTTCTTCCCAAATGAATTAATTTTGGCTAGGAGAAAAATTAAGTTAATGTTTATGTTTTTTTCAGATTTGTAAAACAAAATATCCACGGAGGAAAAAGAGCAAGCCAAAATAAGTACAATTCATTGTATGAAATACATTGTAACTTGAAGAACTGGAACAAAATATCAATGAAAAAATAACTAGCTTTAAGGAGGTAAAATAGAGCATGGGATTAGAGGTCCAATGGTGAGAATTCCAGCATGAGAGGTCATCAGATTTTATATTGAGTTAATCTATTACAAAAAAACTTTAGATCCAGGAAAGAAAGAAGCATTCAGGGAAAATAACTATGTACCTGCTATACATGAAATTAAATCGAAATTTTAATTTTTTTAGTGCGGAAGCAGATGTTTATGCACCATTCATTCTTCTAGGCATATATGAGGGGATATTCTCTTGCACATATAACCTTCTAGGCACTGTTTGTATCAAATAAAAGAGATACAGAGATTCCCTTTCATTGCGTTTATATTAGTAACAGTCAAATCTATTGCCATTTTCCCATCCAAGGTTCGGATATTTATTTGTATATCTGCGAGACAGGGATTTTTTTTTTAATTACCAGCTATAAATTTATAATTGAGGGACCATGTTAGTAGCAGACACACAGTGTATCTGAAACCCTAAAATTGGAACTTAGATGATGGATTGGATATATATCATTATTGCATCTCCTCTCTCTAGTTAACTTACAATCAGCTGCTACCAGAATATATAACATTCTCTATATATTTTTAAAATTTTCTTTTCTCTTGATTTCATGCATTTTGCTTCTAATTATTTCAGTTTTCTTTTCTGGGTTCACAAGGTTACTTAAAATGCTCAAGAAGAAAATGCCATTTTTTTGACCATGCTGTTCAAACTATTCCTTCAGGATAACCCCCTGTCTCTCCAGTCGACTTTGTCAGGGCAGTTTATCGTTTCATCATCAAAAGAGTCTCATCGACTGGGTCAAAGAGAACGTGCTCTTGCTATGTTACAGCAGATGATTGAAGATGCTCACATGGGGAAGAGACAATTTCTAAGTGGTATCCTTCTCTTAATTATTTGTCTCCTCCTCTAGGGGCAGGATGGGAATGGGGTCATGTAATTATTACACCACATATAAATATGATTTGATGCCTCATTATCTTATGAAATCTTAGGTAAGCTACATAATCTTGCAAGAGCTGTTGCTGATGAAGAAACAGAGCTAAATTTTAGCAAAGGAGAAGGTCAACAGAATGATCGTAAAGTTCTTTTACATTTTGACAAAGACGGGGTTCTTGGGCTTGGTCTGAGAGCAAACATTCAAATGCCCTTAAGTTCAACAGCTGGAGAAGCTAATTTACAATCTGTTGGTTATGATATAAAAGATACTGGCAAGAGATTGTTTGGTCCATTAAGTACTAAGGCCACAACATATCTGTCGCAGTTCATTCTCCACATTGCTGCAATTGGTGATATAGTTGATGGCACAGATACTACTCATGATTTTAATTTCTTCTCTCTCATCTATGAGTGGCCTAAAGATGTAAGATACTCAAGTTTATTGTATATGTGCTGTGAGGTATATTGGTATGAGCTTTGTTCAGTAATGCCTTATATGATGTTCCGAAGTGACAGATCACAAAAGTGATGATCCATGCTCACCCTTAATTAAGTACTTGGGTTTTAGTTCTAAAAGAGGGGGAACGGATTTTGAGATTTTTTTCCTGATTTCCAATATACAGGAAACTGTTTAGGCCAAAATATAGGTCGTATGAATTTATCACTTCAGTTAATGCTTCATTGTTGTACTTGCAGCTTTTAACACGACTAGTTTTTGATCGAGGCAGCACTGATGCAGCTGAGAAGGTGGCTGAAATCATGTGTGCTGATTTTGTCCATGAAGTGATTTCAGCATGTGTTCCTCCAGTTTATCCTCCACGGTCTGGTCATGGATGGGCATGCATTCCAGTCATTCCTACTTGTCCAAGTAATGGATTTGAGAGTAAACTTCTCTCTCCCTCTTCTAAAGGAGCTAAGCCTAATTTTTACAGCCGTACCTCTGCCATTCCTGGAGTTCCTCTGTATCCTCTCCAGTTGGACATAGTAAAGCATTTGGTCAAGATATCCCCAGTGAGGGCTGTCTTAGCATGTGTGTTTGGGAGTAGTATACTATACAGTGGGAGTGACTCTTCTATATCTAGCTCCTTGAACAGTGGACTGTTGCAGGCTCCTGATGCTGACCGGTTGTTTTATGAATTTGCTCTTGATCAGTCTGAGAGGTACTATGCACGATCTAGAAAGTGAATTGTACCTTACTTGATTTGCATTGCTACTGCAGTTTCACCTCTTATTTTGATGTCCAGATTTCCAACTTTGAACCGATGGATACAAATGCAAACCAATCTTCATCGAGTTTCAGAATTTGCTGTAACAGCTAAGAAAACAGCTGAAGATGGCAAGGTTAGACCTGAAGCTAGAGCTGCTATCAAGCGACTCTGTGAACATGACAGTGATGCTGAATCTGATGCCGATGACACTGCTGGTAGCAACAGCATCCTAACTGATTTGCCAGACCATCAAGGTGGCCGTATTCCAGAATCTGGCCATAATTCTCCAAAGTCTGAAATTGCTGATATTGATTCTACAGTTTTCCTTTCATTTGATTGGGAGAATGAAGAACCATATGAGAAAGCTGTGGAGCGGTATAATTGTCCATTCCTTGTTTCACATTTCTTACTCAATAATGGTGGCTTTCTTGTTTAGTTTTATAGTCTCTGTGCATGGTATCTAACATTTCCATGTAATTTCAAGTTTGCTATAATATTTAGATTTCAGATTATGCTCTTGGGATGTAGGTTGCTTTGTTGTGTTAGTTTTGTTCAGGAAAAATATGTTATGGTTTTGATCCAGTACTAGGGAAAAATCAACTAAATAATAAATGTAGGATGACTGTGGTGTTGAAGGATATGAACGGAAAGATAATAAGACAATGGGAAGTTGACTTGAACTTCTCGAAAATCCTTTTCCATTCCCATGGAATATTTTAAATTTAGTTTGGTCAGAATTTTGAAAATGCAAATTATACAACACTGACAGAATAATTTGAATCACATGCTTTGCATGACAACATGAAAACTGGTACCACAGATATTTCATTGGGTTGAGGTTGTCTATTCTATGTGTAAATTTGTTGCTCTGTTCTTTTAGTAGCTTTGTCAATTAATGGCGCAATTGGAGTGACAAAATATTGACTTTCTGGTATCACTCTTTAACAGATTAATTGATGAAGGGAAACTGATGGATGCTCTTGCTCTTTCGGATCGGTTTTTACGTAATGGAGCCTCAGATCGTTTGCTTCAGGTACTAATTGAACGTGGGGAAGAAAACAACTCTATCACTGGACAACTGCAAGGGTATGGAGGCCATAGCATCTGGAGCACTAGTTGGCAGTATTGCCTGCGACTGAAGGATAAACAACTGGCAGCTGGACTTGCTCTCAAGTAAGTAAATTAGATAAAGGTGTTATCAACTATTATTGTGAAGGAAAATTTGTCGCACAAAAGTTAGTTCTCTATCCTACATTTCTCATAGATTATTGTTGTTTCATATTGAGATTATTATTTTTTTTCTTTCTATTTTCTTGTTGGTCATTTGTTTATGTGATTTTGGTTAATTTCTATATCTCTTTTCAAATTTATGCTGTTAGTGACTTGGTGCTGCTAAAGTAATTCATTCTAATCTATAATAGACCTATGCCCATGTGCCGTATTGTTCAGTTTTTAACTTTATATTTCAACTAGGTACATGCATAGATGGGAACTTGATGCTGCTCTAGATGCTCTTACCATGTGCAGTTGCCACTTGTCTGAAAGTGACCCGATCAGGAACGAGGTAATGTTTAATTTGGCTACTAGCCATCTTTTGCTTAAAGCTTTGTTTGACTTATTTTATGCAATTACATAAATATTTCTGGTTACATTTTACTGTTTCTTAGTGATGTGTTATAATTCTTTGGAATGTAATAGGTCTTGCAAATGAGACAAGCGTTGCTGCGGTACAGTCACATATTAAGTGCAGATGATCATTATCGCAGTTGGCAAGAGGTTGTGGTTCTCTATTTTTCTTTGAAATAATTGAATACGTGAATATCGATGTAAACTTTTCTTCCTGTAAATTCCTTCTGTAGACTGTGTTATCTACATCTTTACTGTACTTGTATTTTGTTTGACATATTCCCAAATATGTCAGGTTGAATTGGAGTGTAAGGTGGACCCTGAGGGGTTGGCTCTTAGATTAGCAGGAAAAGGAGCTGTATCTGCTGCTTTAGAAGTGGCTGAAAGTGCTGGATTATCAATAGATTTGCGGAGAGAACTGCAGGGCAGGCAACTTGTGAAGCTTCTTACTGCAGACCCTCTAAGTGGGGGAGGTCCTGCTGAAGCTTCACGATTTCTTTCTTCACTACGTGATTCCGATGATGCATTACCAGTTGCAATGGGTGCTATGCAGCTACTACCGAACCTACGGTCGAAGCAGCTTCTTGTAATATAACTTCTTTATTTGTATGATTGAAGTATATATTGCCTTCTACTTGAATCAGTGTTCTTTGATTACGACCTTGAATTTTTCTTTGCAAAGGTACACTTCTTCTTGAAACGACGAGATGGTAATCTATCAGATGATGAAGTTTCCCGGCTTAACTCGTGGGCATTAGGTCTTCGTGTTCTTGCTGCCTTGCCATTGCCATGGCAGCAAAGGTGTTCATCTCTCCATGAGCACCCTCATTTGATATTGGAGGTTTTACTGATGAGGAAACAACTACAATCTGCTTCTCTGGTATTACATCTTTAGCTATGTACTGCTTGGATTTCTGTACTTATACACGTGACATGGCTGCAGTTATATTGTTCATTCAACTGAATGATATCTGTTATAAAATGAGAGAGAGAACAGATAACATCATAACAAAGAATAGAAAAGTTTTTTTGAAGTAAACCTAATTTAGCAAGGCCTTCCTCTTTAAATATACAGTAGGGTACATTTAAAGAATATTGAATAAGATCAACATACACTCACATATTTAGATATGAATTAGGATCAGTGTTATAAATGATCCTCAACATTACACACACATCATGTTTGACCCTTAAACTATCTTTAATTCACCATTGATCTTTATATTGTTTGATCTCATAGACGATGCCCAAAAATATAATTGTTTTAAACTTCTGTTTCTTCTCAAAATCTGCACATGCCTAAACCTCCATTAATTGAGTTCATATGCAAAATATGAGAATAAATGAAGTTTGTTGAAGTAGGTGAAATAAGTTCCACATGGGATAAATATAAAGTGGAAAAGTTACATATAATGGTGCAAGTGAAACCCTACTTACAATAATTGACCTTTTAGTAGTGAAAGCCCAAATCATTATGTGTAGCCCAAAAATTGAAATTTAACATGGTATCGGAGCAAGTTTTGATACTGCCCTTGACCCTAAAGTGGCCCGTTTATGTGTCCTCCCCTGTGGTCTCTGGCTTGCTTGTAGATGGACATGCTTGTAGGGACCTACGTATGGAAGATAAATACCTACATGTGAAGGGGAGTGCTGATATAGAAAGGGCCCTCGATTGTGCACGTATTGAGCCCACCGAAGAAAAAATGCTAGGTTCTCACGTGAGGGGGAGTATTGAAGTTGCCCTAACAAGAACACAATATCCAATTGTAGGTCTCCTATCATTTGGAGAACCTGCTCAATCTACATTCTGAAAAACCTTTTATTCTCTTCTGTCCATGGTTCTTAATTGACTAACAACACTCGTTGGGCCTGCTAGATCAGATATTGTGACAGTCAAGTATG
>JAYMTG010000943.1:0-10174 GCA_036897565.1 Pelargonium exstipulatum
CGGAGGCGGAGCCATTCCTCCAGGCGGCGGCACCGACCGCGGCACCGACGAGGACGGTGGTACTAAAATGCACTCAACATGAATATCAACACAACAAGCCCTACACCTATAACGCCAAGAATTGCACATTTCTCTACACACAACGCACCAGCTGGCCCGCCCCGGCTCGAGCTTCAGGGGGTGCTCCGGGTGCAGCGCGTGCCTCAAGTGCTCCGGAAAGCGCGTGCAGATGGGGTGGACGTCGAAGTCGCAGATCTTGCACCTGTAAAACAGGCCTTCGATGCCGTCCCCGCAAATGTCGCAGAGCCGCTCGTTCTGGCGGCCGGCGGCTTGGGGCTTCCGGACGACGAGGCTGAGGTGGTGCTCCGGGTGCGTGAAGGAGCCGTAGAGGGCGGCGGGACATGTGGCACAGTACTCGTGCATGTGAAAACCATTAGGGCATGCATTACAGCTATACCTGTTGTGTTGCATCATGCATGGTAAATCAATTAAGTTCAATATATCTTGACAGTCGTATTATTGAAGATTTTAATGAATTTTGGTGTATACCAAATACCATAGACAAAAATATGTTTATCTATATTGATTTTTGAAATTAGTTTTTGAAATTACTATGGATCACATCCAAAGTGAATTCTTGACTCATATTAGTTGAAATTCAAACAACTTTTTTAAACGGAAAGAATCTTTATTTCCTTATGGTACGTAGTACCCTAGTACATTAAGGGTTCCGAACATTTATTACCAATTATGTTACTCTACCGCGCCAAATGGTTATAAACCAGTAAACCACTTGGCTCAAAGGGTGCTGGTCATTTCTTTCAAAAGTAAAAGAAACTAGAAGATGATTTGAAATATACAGTTTAATCATATCTACTATGTAGTTAAAATGTAACTCTATCTATCGCTCGATCTTCTAGCACCAAGTTATATTTGCATTTTGGTCATTCATTACAATTGAATATATAGCTATAGCTATAGCCATCATTATGCAAGAAAATGAAATACATGTCAATGAAAAAAAAATCATTTTGCACTTATGGTGCGAAAAATAAGGTACCTTATGTCATTGCCGGAAGTCTTGCAACCGCCGCAAAGGAAGTCGGTGTTGTCGTTGAGCTTGGTTTGACGATGGCCTGGATGGATGAAGTGCTCTGTGGTAACTGTTGGAGCCATGTTCTTTAATCTTGAGTTCTTGATTAATTTTGATATTGATTGGTCTCTTGCAATTGTTATTACTTGTTATTGTCAAGAAAAGGATCATATGAGTAGACTTTTGTTATGATTTGATTGGTTGGCAAGGAAGTTTTAAATTGTGTCGAAAATGCAACTTGGAGTATCTTTGGATTTGTTTTTTCATGGTTGACTTAGACTTGCTATATATATACAAAGAAGCACTCATGCATGTACTTGGTTTAAAAGTGATTAAGTATATACGTGTAAGATATCATGAGATTGCAAATGTTTTAAGAAAATTATAAAATAATATTACAAACAAATAATGGAAATATTGCGACGTACAATTTCGATTACATTCGTTCTTCTTAAAATAAGTGATTTAGTTTATGTTTTTATTTTTTTTCTAAAGTTAGTTAATGTTGTATATTTTCTTAAACTCATAAACATGTGTGTGAACAGTAAGAGATATTAACTAATGGATGGGTTAATTGAAGAATGATGGTGCTAACAAAGGCAATTCAGGAGGGCGGCAATGTGGTTAATTAGTCGGGGTGATAATGGTATGAATCATTAGTGGGCTTCTCGGGACTTTTAGGTACCTATAAGGCTTTCATTTTCGAGTTTGGACAGAAGGCAGGTGGAAAGTTATGGCAATGGTTAGACTCGTAAGCAGACAGGTAAAACATCATTTGTGGTACAAAGACTGAGGGTTGGATGGTGAAAGCTATCGTGTTAGATATTCGTGATCTCTTTGACAAACATTATATTCGTGGTTTGCTAAGTCTAAAGAGAGAGCAATAGTTTGATAGACTTGCGAATGTAGTGTTGGCTGGTCTAAATGCTTAGACTCACTACAATGTCGCTTCATAGAAGATTGCGGACCTTGTTTGTAACAATGCTCGTGGAGCTCCAAGTAGAAGATTGATTGTTCCTGCTTACAATTTACTTTTTGTTTATCTTTTTCTACCAATATATATATCTATATACATTAATTAATCTTCATATATAATGAGTGTCATGTTATCAGTTGAGCTACACGAACGGGATAGTTCTCTTCTTTTGACCCAAAATCTCACCCCATCCAACGCATTGAGATTTGAAATTAACTCACGACCTTCTACATGAAGATATGTATCTTGACTATTGCGCCATCTCTTAGAGGACTACAATATTAGTATTGAAGATGAGAGACACAATTCTTTTGCGGGTTTTATTGATTGTTGCAATTTCTAATTAAGTTATTGACTTAGTGTGTACAATTATGAGAATAAAGACATTTTAAGAGTTTATTTTTATATTTTAATGATGCAATTAAATTTAACTCATACAACGTCAATAATATTGCTTTCGAACCAACTTTTTCACATTGTCAGGAGAAAATCATTTTATTATCACTCTATCATTTTATTTCTAAATGAGACAATCATTACATATATACAATACACATCTAGAAATCTAATAATTCGAAAGCATAAAAACACAAAGAGAAGTAAATCACCGAATCATACAACTACATTCGAAAAGCTAAAAACGCTCCAGTCAGTGCTTGTCAGTTTATCTCTTAAGGTCAAAGAAAATTTGTTCCAACTCCAACAATTTTCCAAATCCATAAATGTTGAAAAGAATTTTCATAATCTAAGTCTTAGTTAGAACACTCTCCAATAGTCAAAGTCATTGATTCAAAAGGAGGGTTGGACCAATGTATTGATAACTATTTTTCACTTTTTTTTCCGTGTTGAAAAACATAAAAGTTGAAATTTCATAATAATAATAATCTTTTTAAGTCGTTATTTGAACTTGTATATACAGTCATCTGATATTCTATCCGACCATTCTTTAGTCATATTGAATTAGACAAATTCGCACAAACTAATAACACTATTACTAAAAAAGTGAACTTCAATTTGAATAAACCTACTCCCAATAGTCAATTCTCCGCAACACACCTTAATGCAATTGCAAGCAAATTCAACCGAACCGAAACGAACCGGACCGGAGAAAAGTAAAAAAGAGAACCCACCCACACCCACTCATATCTTTCGTCAGAGGAAGCCATTAGAAACCTGAAAGTTTGGCCTTTTTTAATAACCTGTGACCCGTTTTCGCACCCACACAAAAAGACAACCATAAAACACAAGTAATCAAAAAAATATCTCTTGCTCCTCGCTCGCAGTCCACCACATTCTCAGCTCACCACTGCTCCTAAACAAATAAAAATATCAGAAGCAACCACACATAATTCACAAATCGACAAAACAGAACCACACATACACAAAAAAGCAGGACTGGTGTTGTCTCTCTCTTGCTGGGTCGGTTCCTAGTTCTAGAAATCAATCCAGTGCTCATGACATTTTTGCGAAAGTGATCAGCCAATTTACAGCCCAATAGACCTAGTCATTCTGTCAGTTTCTGCTATACTCTTCTATGCTACTTCTTGTCTCTACCCATCTCTCTGTGTGTTCACATTTCTAGAAAAAATGCAGAGAAGAAAGCAGAGGAGCTGAGCTGTGGAGAGGACACACTGCCATAATTTCTCTTCCTCTATTGGCTTCACCCAGGTGGGTTCACTATTTTTTCTTGGGATTATTGAGCTTTTTGTTGTATTGATTCTTGGTTTTGATGCATGTTTTCATCTGGGTTATTACTGTTTTTTTTTTGTTTTGTTTTGTTTCTTGGTTGTTTTGTTTTAGCAGACTTTTCAGCAACTTACTAAGTTTTCTTCAATCAGTGAGAGCCAAGTTGCATTTTTTTGTTGGCCCATGTAATAAATGATCTGGTTGGTTGAGCTTCTTAATTTTGTTGATTTTTGTTTTTGTGAACTTTACAACCATTAGGAACATTTTGATGTCGCCAAGCCAATTGCTATTCCATATTCACTTGTTGAAAGTTGATTTTTTTTTTTTGAAGATTAAGCTTACCTTTATAATTATACCCTTTTCTTTTTGGGTTGGAGGGGTAGTTGAATCACAGTTTGTCTGTTGATCCAACTTATTTTTTGTGATGACCTTTTCATATATTTTCTTTTTTTTATGTCGAGAGCTTAACTTTTATACAAGTTTCTGTTCTTAGAACCATTTTCCTGTACTTTGTTAGGAGGGGAAGAGCAAAGATTCACATATGTTGTTAGATGAAATGACACCAGGTTTTTATGGTATCAGAGTGTTAGTGACCTTTAAGGTCCCGATGTCCAGTTTTGCCGTGGCGTGCTAGATATTAAAATTATATTGAACCTTTAACCCATCAGCTTAAACTTTTAGTTGAGCGAGTACAATGAGTCTGGCATTCATAGCCCTTATATTTGCTTCCATAGTTTCGGTTTGAAGATACATTGGCTGATTACTAGTGCTATTTGTTTCCTTGTATAGTGATGTTTGGTTACATGAGGTAACCTTGCCTTTAGATGTAAATGAATATCCAGCACTTGAGATGATTACAGTTACTCGTAGCCATCTCCCTTACTAATTTAGGCTGTTGCCCGGGTAATCCTTAGATTATGTTAAATGAGAAATCTTGGATCGTTTTGTTTCTTTATCTGTGAGTGTTACTCATGAATTCTTATTGGAGCAAAATATTTAGTTCTTAAGTTTTGGTTATCGAGTATGATATTCACGTTGGGCTGCATGCAAAACTTTTCTTTCTCAATACTTGCTAGTTTGGAGGATATTTTCATCTCACATGTGCATCACTGCAAGAGGGTCCTAATATATATGATACTGAAGGTAAAGTAGGTGCCAGTTTCTGACATTCATGTCTTCATGTTGTCGCTTGTGGGACATCGGTTACCGCTACAACAACATTTTCTCCTGTGCAAGGGTAGAGTTTCATTCCTGTAGTACACTGTGCATGAAATTGGTTTGTCATGATATGATGCCTTTCACGAGGATAATCAGCTTCAAGGCTATTAGTTGGGTGTCTCAATGGGATCCACTGTATGGCCAATTTGCTTTCTTCAGTATCTTGCAATATGTGGTACACTCACTTGCACATGTAATGTCTATGAATAAAATGGTCAGACTTCTTTATACTGAGCACAAACATAGCCGTCTTTCTGTAATGTCTTCTCTAGTTCATCCAGCAAAATTGCTTACTTACAACTTACAAGGCCACAACTATATCTGTGGGATTGGCCCACAATATTAGAATCAAATAATCAAAATTGCTTACCTACACTAACTTGCATAGCCATCTTTGCATATTTAATTGTTTATAGAAGATGTAACAAATAAATCAGTGATTCAGTTGTGCAAGTTGCTGTTATTATCCTTGATTTTTCGGTCATGGGTGTATTTGCGTGCATATGTAAACTTTCAATTATGATCATTTCTATTGAGTTGGAGTGACTGTTCTGAATATTCTAAAATGAGGTTTACATTACAGGTTTAGTTCAATTGCTAGATTGTAAAGTCTGACCATGTTTCATCGCTGGACTAATTCTCATCATGATCAGGAGGAGGACGTGGTCAAGTCTGAGTTAAAGGTAATTGATGGTTCAGGTTGCTGAAATTGAATGCATTAGGTAGGCTCAACACGGTAGTATATTTATTTTGGGCTCTCCAGTACTCATAATTTGGTGAATCTATTAAATCATTTGCATAAGAAATGAGATTTTTTTTAGTATCCATTTGACAGTTCACCTTTTACAGGCCTTCACTGTCTTTAAGTTTTAATTGTATTTAGCTCCATTTCAGTTGTATACAGGGCCAACTACGCTCTTATTTGTTGGTAGTATTGAGAATATGTTGATCATCACATTTGACATCTACTGTTTTTATATGGAGATCTTCCTTTGTTTCTTCTGCTTCATTTTTTTTTCTTGGGAAGATTGTTGTTTGTTAAAGTTTATATATTTAACAGAACTTTCATAATAATTTTCTATTTACAGGTTAATGAACTGAAGAGCGCAATTGGACCACTATCTGGGCGCAATTTACAGTACTGCACTGATGCATGCTTTAAGAGATATTTGGAAGCCAGGAACTGGAATATTGACAAAGCAAAGAAAATGTTGGAAGAGACACTGAAGTGGAGATCAACCTTTAAACCTGAGGAAATTTGCTGGGTAAGTTGTGTTACCATGACTGACTTTACTTTCATTAAGATGTTTAGTATAAGTGAGACCTACAAGCTTGCTTGGAATGAATATGTTTTTAGGCGTGTGCCTTTGAGTTGTAAAGAGAGAGATATGTCAACTTCAATGTGGTGGAGAATGCTTTTAAACACATGCATTTCTTTAGCATGGGTTAAGAAAACTGCACTTTCCTCCCATACTGAAATTACCGGTTTATTGGCTGTGTATACTTTGGTGTGAAGTAAAGGCCTGGATGGTGCAAGGTATGTTTTGCTCATAAACAATTTTTTTGAGGCAACAGAGAATAGTTTTCTTCTTCATGTTGGAGACTACAGGGGTGTAAATAATTTCACTGTAATTATCTCTCTCTTTGTATCTCATGGCGCACTTGCTAGAATATAGCTTAAACTGATGGAAACTTAGATATGTTGATAAATAGAATGTGAGCAATGGGCTTGCAACAACTGATGTGTAGCTAGCTATTGACTATTGTCTCTAACTTGCCAAGCCTTGCCTTGCACCATCTATAGTGATAATCTTTTTCCATATGCAAACTTGCTCGTAACCATGTAAAAGTGAAAATGTAAAACAACATTGTTTTCAGAATCACGTTGCAGTCGAAGGTGAGACAGGAAAAGTATACAGAGCAAATTTTCATGACCGATCTGGCAGGACTGTTCTTATCTTGAGACCAGCTATGCAGGTATGATATTTTCATCGTTCCTTTGTTTCCTCTTTCAGCTCACCTCAAGCTTCTCAGTTAACGTAATTGCATATATGGCAGAACACAACATCACTAGACAATCAGATCCGACATCTGGTCTACCTCATCGAAAATGCCATCCTTAACCTTCCGGAGGATCAAGAACAGATGGCATGGTTGATAGACTTCACCGGGTGGACACTCAGCACAAATGTCCCCATTAAATCTGCTCGAGATTCAATCAATATTTTGCAGAACCATTACCCAGAGAGACTTGCCATAGCTTTCCTTTACAAACCGCCACGAATCTTTGAAGCATTTTGGAAGGTTCAAATACTATGCAAACAGATATCACTACACAATTGACACCTTTCGATTCACTCTTTGCTAACTGTTTTGTTGTGCTTCTGTTGGAGCAGATAGTGAAGTACTTCTTGGATGCTAAAACATTTGCGAAGGTGAAATTTGTGTATCCGAAGAACAAAGAGAGCGTGGAACTCATGAGGACATACTTTGATGAGGAAAATCTGCCAACAGAATTTGGAGGGAAAGCCACATTGAAGTATGATCACCAGGAATTTTCAAAGCTAATGATTCAAGATGATGTCAAAGCTGCAGCTTTGTGGGGACTGGACAACAAAGCCCAACATGTTGCTGCTGGTAATGGCCATTCTGGAGCTGAAGTTGCTCCAGAGCCTCTCACAGTAGCACCACAAGCCAGCTGAGCAGAGCGACCACTTTACTTTTCAGTCTAGCTCATCAACTGATCATCAGTGTTTTATTGCACCAAGTAACTACATAGATCTTAAGCAAGTAAATGAGATCTTATTCCAAATGAAAACAGTTTTAGCATTTGTAAGTTGTACGAGGAAATGTCAAACGTTGTGCTCAGAACTTGATCAATCAGATGTCTAAATATATTACATAACCAACAGAAACAGAATATATCTATGTATGTTGCCTTGAATGAATATAGACAAAGCTTGAAAGAAAGAAAGTCATGGAAACTGACCATTTGAAAATAGCCTTTATCATTGGGCAAACAAGTTCTACTATATAAAAACAAAACAAAAAACAGGCTATTAATCTCAGATACACACACCATAAAGTAAAATAAAATGGCTATCTCCGTTCCCAGACAGTTATTTACAGGAAAGTAAGTATTCAAGCTTGGTGATTATCTATGGCACGCTTCTAAAAAAAACTATATATATTGCACTCATAAGTAAAATGAATAACAACTTGCGTGCTGTAAGCTACAGATATCACTCAGTCAAAATCTGGTGTCACAGATGCGGGTTAGCAGAAACCTACCTTTGGATATTGAGGGAATGGTGAGACTAGACCAGTCTTCTGAAGTTTCGGGTGGTAGACTGGTAACTCCGGAAAAGCAAGCCAATGCCTACACCAACTCCAAGACAAATGCCAAGCCCAATCCCAACACCAACTCTTACACCTGCATTAAACCATGAGAGTTCGCCATCTTCACCATCCATGTATTCTGTCCTCCTCAAATACATGTTGTAATCTTCTTCATTCTCCAACTTGTAGTTCCTGTTATAGTCTTCTTCATTCTCCAACTGGTAGTTTCTGTACTCAGCTACCTGCAAAACCAGAACAAGAAAGTCATATTTGAGGGGCAACGTCCAAACAGAAGCCATTTGTTATCTACAAAGACATGCTGCGACAGCTCTACTAGAAAAAAAAAATAATTGTGAGCAAGTCGTCGAGCAAGGCGCAAAACTACCACAATACTAGAAACATAAGCATTCATGTCCATTTCACTCCAAATTATCCTAAAACAAGGGTCCACTTTCCTTTCCGTAAGTTAAATTTGCACGAATTAGAATTACCAATAATCTCTCTATAAAAAGTTAGAACCTCTTGAGTTTAGTAACCGATAACATCTTCACCTCCGAATTCTCGTGATTCTCTCAAGATTAGAAGACAAGTCCATGAATTTTCTAATATCAGCACGCATGATTTACAATATATACAAAGTGAAACACAGAGATTTTAATAAAGAAGAAACTTGACTTGATAAGTGCCTCTAGTATAAATATCGAGTTTCAAATAAGGGGGAAATAGTAAAGAAGAAGAAGAATCGAGACAGCTCAATTTGTTTCCATCTAGTTGTAGTAAACTACTGCACAATTGACTTTGTCAATAATCTCCCATTGCTAATTAAATCTCCAAGGCAAGAACTTCATTTTTTCAAGAAATAGAAACACAACTAACGTGCAAATTAATTGAAGCATCAAATGTGAAGCAAGACATGACTAGTTTATGGACCAATATATTTTGAATGAAAGACAATCTGGCAAGCATTAGAGCTTAAAATAAATGACTGTGGCCCCCACATAACTGGAACATCCTCATCTGACTGGGAGGAGACCCATGTGCTTGATTCTGGCAATACAAGGATATGAAAATAATGTAAAATTAATGAGGAAGGTAAACAGTACTATGCCATCAATCCAAAAGCTGTGCCCATACTCCCTATGACCCATCTAGGATAAGATTTCCATGCAATACAAGAAGGGTGTCTCAAGAAAGGAAGCGTCTTAGCAGACATAAAATTATAGAAAACCTCCATCTCGATCTCAACAATTAAGAGTCTGATGAGGAAGTTGTTGAATAAGTAGAGAAATTGGTTCTCTCTTAAGCATTCTACTATGACTGAGAAAAGAGAAAATTGAACAGGTATTTCAGTATAGTTTGGAGAACTATACTCAAGAAGAGCGATTTCATAATCACTCCGCTGATAATGAAAACAGCATGACTGAACCAAAACCTAAAGAATTTAGGCTCAAAAAGGCTAATGTATGAATGTAACATTAAATCACTAAAGGAGAAAGATAACGAAATTATTATCATCAAAGAAATAAGAAGTCTTTTACATGCATTGATAAATTATTAGTACATAATTGTAGTGTGAGAGAGATTTTGAATGATGGAGAGACCAGGAGATCATGGAAGCTAGAGAAAGAAAAAGGTAATCATAACAACTTGATCATTATAAAGGCTTACATTTGTGTATCAATAAAAAGTTCTTACTAGTATGTGTTAAACTTTATAAACGGATTAAATATAATGATTTAAGCTTCATATACTAAAAAGTCAACCTTATTAGTAGGGTTTCACTTGCATCATTATATTTAGCCCATTTAATTTATATTTATCCGATCTGGGATTTGTTACCCACATCAACAACAATAACTTTA
>JAYMTG010000944.1:0-10173 GCA_036897565.1 Pelargonium exstipulatum
ATATGCAAAAATAGAGATATATGCCATTTGCCCTAATAATTATTTATAAATAAATAAAAAAAATAAAAAAAAGGTGAGCAGTCAGTCACCTGATGGTCAACAAACCAACCAACTTAAATACAGTTAATTACTTGAACAAGCTTATTTATAAATGCAAGAGAGATGTATTATGTTTTTGTCTGTATTAACTATTGATAGTATCTAATAATAAATCACTTGGTGGTGCAGAAGAAGAAAATAGTGAGACTTCACTTGGGTCATCCACGATTTTCTCTTTTAATATTCTTTATGTGAGTTCATCTTGGATGTGTGAAAACTGAGATTGTGTTTGTTTGGCAACACTATTTGATGTTGAAAACAATGAAGTAGCCCAAGTTTGTATATGAAAAATGCGGTTATATTCGAGAAAATTTAAACTGAAAGTAGTTTGATGAAAATACATAAATGGACATTACAATTAAAATATATATAATATTATCTAATTTTTTGGGCTTTTTAATTTGGGTTGCATTATTTGCAAAAAGATTGAAATAAAATAGGAGAAACTCAATACATAGTATTAGTTTTAAGAAAGACCATATCAGTTAATCAGGTGTTGAAAATCAAGTATTTTATATACTTTACTGCAATCGCATATTTTAAACAATATGAATGTATAACCGTGTCTCTCCTATGTAAAATGCTCTTCACTTCTACATTTTTGTTATTGAAAACCTGACAAAGGATCAAATTTGATGAAGAAATTGATATTAACCTTCAATATTTGTGTGGAAAAGGCTCCAATAATTTGACAAATAAGTGGTAGTAAATATTTCTCATAATGGGTAATAAAGATCTTACTACCATTTTTCTCAATTTATGATCAAAACAACTGATAATATTAATGATTTCATATTTTTATTTCTCGTAAATAAAAAACAATAATCACATGAAATCGTTGAAAATTTGTTTAACTTGTGAGATAACCGCGTCGACCTTTCCTCCCTTCCTCTAATGTTTAATATCAATATAATCTAACACAGATCGACCAAATGATCACCCACACTCTTAATTGGACTAAGATAAAATTTGTACGAAATTTGGCTTGAATATTTGGATTCATATATGTGTCGATGAAGCGGATGGTAGAATCCATAGAGGAGCTTGGTTAAGAGGTAGATCTAAAAAAAGTGGTATGTCAAGTTGCAATGCTTGCGGAGGTCTATGTCTAGCGAAATCTCACATCGTAGTTCGTAGAAAAGTTATATATTATAAAAATGGATTTTATTATTGGGCTATCTTTTATGATTTCTCCATACTCATGTATACTACAAATTCGACAAAGTATGAAAATAACGTTTCACTCGTAGGACGGTAGGAGTTCAAGTTATTGCAACCTATAGACAACTAGATACTTATGATTATAAGTACATATTCCAAACTTTTGATTGCTTAATTTTTTGCGAAAGCTTAATGCATTTTCTATTTAGATAAAAGAATATAAACTCATATGTTTTATTAAATGTTGAAAACTTAAAACTAGTCCTCTATCACTTTCAAGTTTCAACTCCTTAAAAAAACAAAAAGTTTTATTTTACACAAACAAGTCACAAAGTGATGATCAAGTCCAATAATTGACTACCCAATTAATGGACCCTACTTTATTAACCCCAAATTATGTCTTTCATCATTCATGTTAATGTGATGTATATACCAAAAGCAAATTATATATGGTGCATTCTTTTTATATTTCTTTTCATAAAGTTCCATCACATTAGGTCATGCTGATGTTGATAGATTACCTTCATCTTATAAATTATTAACTCATTGGCTATTCACATATTTATTATATATTTACAATGAATTAATTAATGTTGCTCCCTTTGCAACCGTCTAAATTGCACCTATATCAAAACCTTGTTTTTGATAATCAAAGTTAATAAATTAGCTTAGAACATCAATTATATATACTTGTGTTATAATTTTCCAAAAATTGACCCCTAAGTGTGAACTGTATAATATAAGATCTGAGAAAAAAGAGCCAACCATATATCAAGATCCAATAAAATAAAAAACAGAAGTACAAAACAAGTGTAGTACAATAATTGAACAATCAGTACTTTTCGTTTACAGTGTGTTGTTGAGATTTGTGAGGTCTTCTTCATCAATCATCGCTATCAGAAAAAAATGGAACACCCAATGCATGTCAACATGTTTATGTCTGAAACAGCTCAGCTAGGCCAATAAAAACACAATAACTGGCCTTGTTTTTGTGTTTTAAACTGATAAAAAAAAAAAAAACTATTTTTTGAATGAATATTGAAATTTTCATTGATATTCTTGGAGCATTCAGAATGGTACTCCAATTTGGCAATTTTGACATTGTGGGTTCTAAAGAAACCATATTGACAATTTGGTGAAGCCATTAATGATTGCAAGAAATGGAATCTTGGAGGTCCGTTCGTGTCCCACACGCGCTTCCATGTTTGTGAATCTGTCTCTGAGTTAGGGTTAGGTGCAGGTGCAAGAGATTACTAACTAAACCATGGTTAACATGATGGTGTCTACTGTTCTATGTTCTTGCTGTCTGTCATCACTCACTCTCACACTTCCACTTTATTTTTTTTCTTCTTTCCACTATCAGCACAAAGAATCAGATGCTTTGTATAAAGACATCTCATTTAGTTGCAGAGCAATAGATCCATAGACATAGTCCATCCAATGAAGAAAATAGGTCTCTAAACATACTAAAAGTGGAACATCTTCACCACCATTGGAGCTTGTTGGAGACAGCTGAGTGAAGAATCTTTGGTTTCTGTCAACACCCACTATCATTCAACACTCAAAGGTGACATCTTTTTCTTCCCCATTTCCCTAAAGTTTCATATTGGATGGCACTTTGTGATGCTTTTTTGTTCACTGCCCATTGTCATGGTTTTGAGGTTTCTAATTCTCTGTACACTGAACACAGCTCTGATCTGCTTCTTTTCTCTGCAAAGTTTGTATCTTTGTGGATTTGTGGTGGGCTAGTTATGCATTTGGATCTGTTTTGCTTTGATTTGTTAGTTCTTGATAGGCCATTTTACCTTTGTTGGTAGCTTTGGCTTCTGTGTTGATGGGTTTCTGGAGGTAATTTTTGTCACTATTGGATGCTATTAGTTCTGATTTAGTTTTTTTGGGGCTTCAGATTTTTCTGGGTTTTGCTCAAATCAACTGAAAATTAGTGGGTTATTCTTATAGGTTCGAAAGAGAGATACGTATTTATTTTCTTGGCCAACAAGGTATAATTTGGTGCTGTGATGGTATTAATTTTAGGCCCTCAAAATTCTTGAATAGCACCTTCTGCTCTCTTTCTCCAATGTGTTTGTGTGTTGGCAATATCTCCATATTCTCATTTACACTGAGTTTTCAAGAATTGCGCGTCTTATTCTTTGTTCTGATTCTATTTACTGATGGGTTTCTGTAGAACCTGATTGTAACAATTGGACAAAAGGAGAATCAAAAGAGTCATCTAGCTATTTACATTAGACCAAGAATTGTTTCCCCACAATGGTTTCAAGGTCGTACTCTAACCTTTTAGACCTTGCTTCTGGTGATTTCCCGTCATTTGGTCGAGAGAGGAAGAGGCTCCCTCGAGTTGCAACTGTTGCTGGAGTTCTGTCTGAACTTGATGATGATAACTGCAATAGTGTAGGCTCCGAAGCTCCCTCATCTATCTCTCAAGAACGGATGATTATTGTGGGAAACCAGCTTCCACTTCGAGCACATCGTGGATCGGATGGAGAGTGGTTCTTTAGCTGGGACGAGGACTCGCTTCTTTTACAGCTCAAAGATGGTCTTGGAGAAGACGTGGAAGTGGTCTATGTTGGATGTCTTAAAGAAGAGATTGAGCCTTGTGAACAAGATGATGTTGCTCAAACCTTATTGGAAACTTTCAAATGTGTGCCAGCATTTATCCCTCCCGATCTCTTCAGTAAGTTTTATCACGGGTTCTGTAAACAACATCTATGGCCCTTATTCCATTACATGCTTCCTCTATCACCAGATCTTGGTGGTAGGTTTGATAGGACCCTTTGGCAAGCATATGTTTCTGTGAACAAGATATTTGCAGATAAGGTGATGGAAGTCATTAGCCCCGATGATGATTACGTTTGGGTGCATGACTACCATTTGATGGTTTTGCCTACATTTTTAAGGAAGAGGTTCAATAGGGTGAAGCTCGGGTTCTTTCTTCACAGTCCATTCCCATCATCTGAGATATTCCGTACCCTTCCTGTTAGGGATGAACTTCTTAGAGCGCTTCTCAACTCTGACCTTATCGGCTTTCACACTTTTGACTATGCTAGGCACTTCCTCTCATGCTGCAGTAGAATGCTCGGTCTTTCTTATCAATCTAAGCGAGGTTACATAGGACTTGAATATTATGGCCGCACTGTGAGCATCAAGATTCTTCCTGTTGGAATTCATATGGGTCAGCTCCAATCTGTGTTGAATCTTCCCGAGACTGAATCTAGAATTGTAGAATTACAAAATCAGTTTAAGAGTCGAACTGTTCTGCTTGGGGTTGATGATATGGATATCTTTAAAGGAATAAGCTTAAAACTGTTGGCCATGGAGCAACTGCTCATACATCATCCTGATAAGAGGGGTAAAGTTGTTTTGGTTCAAATTGCAAATCCGGCTAGAGGACGAGGGAAGGATGTTCAGGAGGTGCAGTGTGAGACTAAAGCAACGGTGATGAGAATTAATGAGACATTTGGAAGACCAGGGTATGAACCCGTGGTCCTTATTGACACCCCTCTTCAGTTCTATGAGCGAATTGCTTATTACGTAATTGCAGAGTGTTGTCTTGTTACTGCAGTTAGAGATGGGATGAATCTTATTCCCTATGAGTATGTCATATGCCGTCAAGGAAATGAGAAGCTAGATGAAACCTTGGGGCTAAACTCATCCGCCCTGAAGAAGAGCATGCTGGTGGTATCTGAGTTTATTGGATGCCCCCCGACATTGAGGGGGGCCATTAGAGTAGACCCGTGGGACACTGATGCTGTGGCTGAAGCTATGGATTCTGCGTTGATGGTCCCTGAGGCTGAAAAGCATATGCGGCATGAAAAGCACTACAGATATGTGAGTACACATGATGTTGGATATTGGGCACATAGCTTTTTGCAGGATCTTGAAAGGTCATGCAGGGATCATGTGAGGAGGAGGTGCTGGGGAATTGGTTTTGGGTTAGGATTCAGGGTAATTGCTTTGGATCCAAGTTTCCGCAAGCTTTCTGTTGAGCACATTGTTTCAGCTTACAAGAGGACCAAGAACCGGGCAATTCTTCTAGATTATGATGGTGCGATGATGTTGCCTGGTCCAATCAGTTCCTCTCCTAACGCAGAAGCTATTGGAATTTTGAACAACTTGTGCAGAGACCCAAAGAATGTTGTCTTCCTAGTTAGCGGGAAAGACCGGGAGACTCTAACCGAATGGTTTTCTTCTTGTGAGAAGCTCGGGCTTGCAGCAGAGCATGGTTATTTTTTGAAGTAAGTGCTTTTTTACTTCTAGTTCTACTTGAGTTTTATTATGTTTTTCCATCCCTTATTGATAAAGAAGCTACCCTGACTATCAATGTCTTGTGCACCATGTGTAGAAAAATTCAAATGGTAAGAGCATTTACAAGAAATACCATTTGTGCACATTCTGTAATGGAAGAGAAATATATTTAGTGATCTGATGTAGTTATTGTAAGTTATAGTGGTAAATTCTCACAACTGACTTGTGTGTCTATAGAATGTTAAGCTACACTTGTTTGAGCTAAGTTTGTTCATAATCGGATTCACAACGTCATGTTTAGGCTTCTAGTTTCTTTGAAAGGCCATTGCTCTGTTAGTCCTCGTTAAATGGTAGGATGATAAAATATGGCTGCCCGCTTTTCTGATAGCATTTACATGTCCTACTAGTTTCCTAATTTCCTTAAGACTTTAGAAGCGAGCTGAAATAAGAAAATGAGATAATTTTGCATACTGAATCAAGCCCTTGCAGTTTGGTAAATGATGTTTTTATTTTTCCAGGCCAAAGCATGATGCAGATTGGGAAACAAGCGTGCCAGTGCCAGATTTTGATTGGAAACAGATTGCTGAGCCGGTGATGAAGCTTTACACAGAAACAACTGACGGTTCCACCATAGAGACCAAAGAGAGTGCTTTAGTATGGAATTACAGGTTTGCAGATCGGGATTTTGGGTCATGCCAAGCTAAGGAGCTTCTTGATCACCTGGAAAGTGTTCTAGCCAATGAGCCAGTTTCTGTCAAGAGTGGCCAATTCAAAGTAGAAGTTAAACCTCAGGTTAGTACTATATATATTATTGCCCAATTCATTGTATATCAATGTCTATGCTTGTTAGTTCCTAGTAACATTACGTGTTGTGTTGTTTAGGGAGTGAACAAGGGCCTCGTGGCAGAACATCTGCTCGTAACAATGCAAGAAAAGGGCATGCTCCCAGATTTTGTTCTGTGCATTGGGGATGATCGTTCGGACGAGGACATGTTTGAGGTGATAATGAGTGCGAGGGAAGGACCCTCTCTGTCCTCAGTCGCTGAAGTGTTTGCTTGCACGGTAGGGCAGAAACCGAGCAAAGCCAAGTACTACTTGGAAGACACAAGCGAAATATTAAGAATGTTGCAGGGACTCGCCAATGCTTCCGAACAGGCTGCGAGAAATGCTTCCCTAGCTCCTCCTCCTCCTCGTCCGCGAGAATAACACACCTAGTATATGTCGCTGCTGCATGCGTGTATAGAAAATTTTCGTGTTTGGAATCAAGCTTAGCTCAACGTTGGAGCGAGGAAATTATAGTAGTGTTTGTTGGTAGACAGTAGATGTGGTGTGGTCTCTTCTCCATTATATATGTTTGTATTAGGAACAAATTAATGCATGGATGTGAAAGTGGATGAGGATAGGTCTTTGCCATTGCCAACTACAGTCTGTAAGTCAGCAATGGAAGATAATGTTTTTTTGTTTGTTTGAATCAGAAGAAGCGTACCAACAAGACTCGACAATATGATGATTGGTACGTGTTGGTGGGGTCTATAAAAGTATGAATAGCCCATGCTTTCTATAGTCTTCTCATTAAAAGAGGATGACATACGTGTGGCATCCTGCATCGATCTCCCATCAACCTCCTTCTACTGTACAACAAACACTAATTAATCGCTAGCTAGATTGAGTGACGGTCTAGTAACATTTTTGAGTCAACTGTCGGAAAAATTTCTTTACAAGCTTCAATATGGACTAGGACACCACCGACACCATCTAATTCTAATATATGTGTTTAAGATTAATAATAAGATTTGGTGAGGTTTCAAAATGAATCTTTTTATTTTTATATGGTCGTGATCACGTGTTAAGGAGAAGCATATTAACTAATTTGTTATTAGAGTAATGTATATCAGTTAACTAATATATCAGTTGCAATTTGAGAAGTAAAAGAGGTGATGACACTTCATTTAAAATCACTTATATCCACCCAAGTGAATTTGTGGGAGCGGAGCGACCCGTCTAGATCCATGATTTTAAATGAGGTGTCATGACTTTATTGGTCTAAATGATATACATTAAACTCTTTGTTATTATTATATTAGCCACATATACTAGTAGAAATGGAACACTACTAATAAAATTAATATTTTAGTAGTAAAGTTCGTGACACGTATATCAAATTATTAAATTTTACAATAGTCATGAATGAAATGTTAGTGAGTGTTGGGGAGGGTTCACATGAATGAGTCTTCCCAAAAGACTTATAAGACATTTCCCCACCCTCATAAAATTGAGAAAGCTACATGCTCTATCGCTTTAGGGTTGGGTCGACATAATTTTATCATTTCTACCTTGTTGGGTTACGTGGAGAAAATTAGCTCTTACAACCTAAATTCAATGTCTTGTTAAGATCTCAAAATAAGAGCTGTTTAATTACGCATAAATAAGATTCTATTTTCTTATATTTGTCAAGGTCTTAAAAAGGGGAGTTGTCTAACCATGCATAAATAAGATTCTACTTTCTCTTAGCGTTTAGTACATGGACAAATAATGATACATAATTTAAGACTATATAGTTGAGTTTGAGATTGTGTTTAGACAAGTGTATTACTAGAGATGAAGTTGAGTCTATATTTTGTGTGATTGCATGGCCTTCATTGGTAGATATAGTTGTGTTCTTCATAGACTTGGGGAATCTATTATTAGAGTTTAGTTAGCTTGTAATGATTTAGTTTGAGTAAACTCTTAAATCACTTATCATCTAAACACTATTTATTTGTTCGAGCTTGTATATATATGTCTTGAAAATGTTACTTAGGCCGTTGCAAGATATGATTTCGGCACCTTTCTTATTTATTATTAATGTAGTAAAGACTGTGTGTTAGCAAGCTCAAATTAATGACCCATCCCATACCATACATTGGGCAGTTTATAACAATGCCTTATTCTACAAACTGTTTGTAACAATGCCTCGTGCTACAAGATGCATGTTTGTAAGTTGCCTCAAATCACCAATACCATTTAGCCATACATTTATGAAGTAAATGCAGGTCAGGCTGCTCTACTGACAATTCAATGTTGTCATTTTCTTTCCTCTTGTTTTTTGTCTCTGTGAATAAATTATCTTGTCATTTTCCTTCCTTGCATTCACATGTTTGTTTCTATTCTTTATGGAAAGAAGGATTTCGTCCTCTGCCTCGAAATGAGCGTTTTGTTTTCTTCCTAGAACGTTAATCGTGCATGAATATTTGTCCGCATATAGTGATTCAGTAATGAGTTAGTTCGTTTCTCTTAAGTTTGTTACGACACAGATGCACAACGGATAAACTTCTCGGTTATTCTATCAGAATGGATGGAGCAGCAATAACTTCACCGCCTCAAGAACTTCTTCAAAGTCTTAAAAAAACAGTTGCAACTTACAACTGCCCCTCAGCTCAGATCACAGAAACTAATGTTTACAAAGTCAACCAACTCCAACTCCAAATTTAAACAATAGTAATAAAATATTGAGTGACTGGATTGCTTCAAAATTAGTGATGAGGTAAGGTAATAAATAAAATTCAATACAGATACAGTCATAAATACTCTCTCATCCAACTCTTCTTTTAATAGTGTACTCCTCATCCATCTTTTGTCTATACAATTCCTCTCTGATCTCTTCTTCCACACATCATCTAGTTTTCTGAGCCCAACAAAAATGAAAAACCAACCACACCCTGCAACACCTCCATTTCCCATCAATGACTCACCTATGAGCAACAAGAAGAAAAAGAATCCACAAAATGTCCCATTCCTCAAACTTTTTTCATTTGCTGATTTTTATGATTATGTGCTCATGACCATAGGCTCCATTGGTGCTTGCATCCATGGTGCTTCAGTGCCTATCTTTTTCATTTTCTTTGGCAAGTTGATCAATGTCATTGGCCTTGCCTATCTCTTCCCTGCCCAAGCCTCCCACAAAGTTGCCATGGTACTTTCTTATATATCAGTTATCACCAACCATGCATTACTCATTAATTGGCCTTTCTAGAGTACATTAATTGACTAATGATGTGATTTGTTTCAGTACTCTCTGGATTTTGTTTATCTAAGTGTGGCTATACTATTTTCATCATGGACTGGTATGTTAATATATATATGTGCATCATTATCAACAAACTATATCTATACTATATACTGATATATATGTATGAGATAGATGATTAAAATTTGATTATTATATATAGAGGTTGGGTGTTGGATGCATACTGGGGAGAGACAAGCGGCCAAGATGAGAATGGCCTATTTGAGGGCAATGTTGAATCAGGACATTAGTCTTTTTGACACACAAGCTTCAACTGGACAAGTCATTGCTGCTATCACCACTGACATTCTTGTTGTTCAAGATGCTCTCTCTGAGAAGGTACTAGATTGTTCAATTACAAGTTTCAAAAGATGGGTTTTGTAGAAAACTAAGAGTGTGATCATTGAATGGATATGCAGGTGGGTAATTTCTTGCACTACATAAGCAGGTTTGTTGTGGGATTTATCATAGGGTTTATGAGGGTTTGGCAAATCAGTCTTGTTACACTCTCCATAGTCCCCTTGATTGCACTTGCTGGTGGTCTCTATGCATTTGTTGCAACTGGCCTTATTGCTCGGGTTCGCAAGTCCTATGTCAAGGCCGGC
>JAYMTG010000945.1:0-10169 GCA_036897565.1 Pelargonium exstipulatum
TCTCATTTCTAGGTTTCTCTTGTACAGCTTTCAAGAAAATTGAAGAAAAAATGGTGAAGTTCTCTAAGCAATTTGAGGGACAGCTTGTGCCTGAATGGAAAGAGGCTTTTGTTGATTACTCAAAGCTCAAGAAAGGTTTCAAGAAAATCCATCTCCTTAACACTAACAACAACAACAACACTACTAGTACCAATCCACAAGCCAAGCCACACCAACACATGAGCTTCTTGGCCTCTCTCAGGAAGATCTCACCATTCAGCCACCCACAGAGAGATCACCATCATGGAGCCATTCAAGTACACCATCTATATGCCCTTCCATTTCTATTTTTACGAGCTCGGAAAATGCATGATCATGGAGCTTTTGGTTAGTCTTCTGTGTGTGTGCTAAAATGTCGTGTTTGTTTGTCATCAGGTTCACAAGAAACTTGGATCCTCAGCTAGTTTGAATGACGTGTATGAGACTGAGCTGCTAGAGCAATTCGCGGATACTGATGCTGCCAAAGAATTCTTTTCTTGTTTAGACCTTCAGCTCAACAAGGTCAATCAGTTCTACAAAACAAAGGAAAAGGAGTTTTTGGATAGAGGCGATTCGCTCAAAGAACAGATGCAGATTCTCATTCAGCTCAAGACCGCGCTTCAGCAAAGAAGGCGCAACAAAGGAGCCAATTCCTCCCAGGAGGACTCTAGAGATGACCCTTCCATTTCTTGCACCATTTCATGTGGTATATATTATCTTCCAGCTATGTCAACATGATTAACATCTCAACATTAGGCCTCAAGTGTCACATTTGACCGAATTTCGCTTCTTCAACTAACCTTTTTCGTGTGCTGATACAGAGGAGGAGTCTGCTAGGGGCAGGACAGAAGAAGAGCAGAATCAAGACAACATCACAGATGAGTTGGAGAGAAATGATGATGTCACATTCACTGACTCGCCGCGGTCTGATGAGCTGGGAAAGACAATGACAGTGAAAAGAGAGGAAAAAGATGTGAAGCTGAGGACACTTTCTGGTCAGGTCTTTAATTGCCAAGGCAAGAACCTCAAGATAAATATTCCACTGACAACCCCGACGCGTACCTTCTCTGCCATTAGTTACTTGGTTCGGGGGGATTCAGCGAACCCCTCCTCCAAGAAGTGCACTTCTGATGGAAGCAAGCTTCATATCAACAAAACCAAGTTGCATCATGCAGAGAAAATGATCAGAGGAGCTTTCACTGAGCTCTACAACGGTCTTGGCTATCTAAAAACTTATAGGTATGATCATCAATTCATCATCACTCACAAGTCCAATCGCGAGAAAATGAATGAAAAGTTACAAATTTTGATTATATTAATTGTGGGTTTGTGATCTTGCAGGAACTTGAACATGCTTGCTTTTATAAAGATCTTGAAGAAGTTTGATAAAGTAAGCCATCAATACCTTCTTTAGACTCTTTTTCTTTATATATTTCGATTTAAGTTTTGTAGACTAAAGAAAAAGCTACTTCTCGGTTCTTTTTTCAGGTCACTGGAAAACAAGTGCTTCCCATTTACCTAAAAGTGGTTGAAAGCTCCTATTTCAACAGCTCAGACAAGGTACATAACTTAGCCTTACAAAATTTACCTTTCATTTGCTGATAAAATATCCAAGATCATATTTACATGAGATTTAGTATTCGAGGTTGTTGAGATGTTTGCCACTAGTAGTTTGTACGAACCCTCTTCATCTTTATATTCATCGACATCACTACGTGGTATCCTCAATCCTATAGACTGTGTCTGCACAATGAATAGCATGAGCATCACAAATATATACTGATATGCTTATCTGACTCATATTGGAGAACTTGCTTTCCTAAAACTTGATTTATGCGCCTTTTTGGTTTGCTTATCGACTGTTCTCACAAATGACAGGTGGTGAACTTAGCTGATGAAGTTGACGAGCTATTCATAAAACATTTTGCAGACGATGACAAGAGAAAGGCCATGAAATACCTTAGACCTCATCAGCATCAGCGCAGAGAATCACATGCTGTCACATACTTCATTGGTAAGTTTCTTATCGAATCCACCAATTACAGAATGAAATTTTTGGTCTCTATGCTACACTATGTGACAACATATCAATAGTTGTTCAAAAAAGAAATATGGACACATTAAAGGGCACCAGGATTTGAAATGAAGGGACTTCACAAAAAAACAACTTTAGTTTTGGTGGGTAATAAAGCTCAGGTCCCATATCTTTTTGTGCCATTATCATGTGTTGAGACAAACTTGTCTGTACTAGTTTTGAACCTTAAGAACTTACAATACTAAGATAAAAGATTCCTATACAAAACCCTTAGAGTTAGCAAAATTCTTGTCTTTTTTACAAGAAAGAACTCAAAAGACACCATTTGGTTTGCTCAAGATATGTCATTTGTTAATGATTAACATAAATGTTTTGAAAATTATCAGGTTTGTTCACTGGATGCTTCATTGCACTCCTGGCCGGATATGTCATCATGGCGCACATAACAGGAATGTACAGACAACAAAGAGATACAGTCTACATGGAAACTATTTACCCTGTACTTAGGCAAGTACATAACCTTAATAATATTGTAGAGCTAAATTATCGAGATTTGCTCGATAATACGAGTACAAAGTTGCTAACAGAACAGATCACTCTCCTTTTTCAGCATGTTCAGCCTCTTGTTTCTACACTTCTTCCTGTATGGATGCAACATCTTCATGTGGAGAAAGACGCGAATTAATTACAGCTTCATTTTTGAGCTAGCCCCAACCAAGGAGCTTAAGTACAGAGATGTGTTCTTGATTTGTACCACGTCGATGACTCTTGTGGTGGGTGTTTTGTTTGCTCACTTGACACTAATCGCAAAAGGGTACTCGTATTCCCAAGTACAAGCAATCCCGGGCCTTATGTTACTGGTAATTAATATCTTGATCTCAGCGCGTACTAACTAGAAATGATGGTAACTTTTCTTGTGCATATTGACACATCCAAGAATCTAACTTTATTCTTTTATGTGCAGATCTTCTTGCTAGTCCTAGTATGCCCCTTCAATATCTTCTACAGATCAAGCCGGTTTCGGTTCCTTTGTGCCATAAGGAACACTGTTTTATCACCTCTCTACAAGGTTGTAATGCTAGACTTCTTCTTGGCAGATCAGATGTGTAGTCAGGTAGATTCAGCAACTATAAACCATTAGCTTCCTCAGTTCACTCATTTTATTTTTATAGTACGTACCAACTCTAACATTACGTACGTTTTGTTGCATCAATAGGTTCCAATGCTGAGGAATCTTGAATTCGTTGCGTGTTACTACATAACAGGAAGCTACAAAACTGAAGACTATGGATATTGTATGAGGGCTACGCATTACCGCGATCTTGCCTACGCAGTGTCCTTCTTGCCATACTATTGGAGAGCAATGCAAGTATGGTATTTCAGCTCAATTCTCGATTAGTCTTTTACTTGAAATTTAAGTTTCGTTTTCTTGGTTTTTCGATTTTCTTATGCTTCAATCTTGATTGGATCGCAGTGTGCTAGGCGCTGGTTCGACGAAGGAGAGATGAGCCATCTGGTGAATCTGGGGAAATATGTGTCAGCAATGTTAGCAGCAGGAGCTAAAGTGGCTTATGAGAGGGAAAAAAGTGTGGGATGGTTGTGTCTTCTTGTGGTCATGTCAAGTGCTGCAACAGTTTATCAGTTGTATTGGGACTTTGTTAAGGATTGGGGTTTGCTACAAATGAACTCCAAGAACCCTTGGCTAAGAAATGATCTAATTCTTCGCCGAAAGATCATTTACTACTTCTCCATGGTATAGTTTATAGCTCTCCTTCAAATCATTTTTATCACAAAACTTGAAGTTTTTTTTATGTTCTGATATTGGTGAACATGTTTTTGAAAGATACTGATATGGCCATTTCATAGTTTCTAATAAAACTCTGGTGTGTCATGTCATTGCAGGGACTAAATCTTGTTCTGAGGCTTGCTTGGTTACAAACTGTCCTCCATTCGAGTTTCGGAAATGTTGATTATAGAGTGACTAGCCTATTTTTAGCAGCTCTTGAAGTCATTAGAAGAGGGCAGTGGAATTTTTACAGGTAAATTCACCAAAATTGAACAAATTACTCTATTTTCTTGGCCAAAACTGTCATTTCCAAGTGGTCTCTAACAAGCAAATTGTGGGAATTGATGGTACAGATTGGAGAATGAGCATCTAAACAATGCTGGCAAGTTCAGGGCAGTCAAGACAGTGCCACTTCCATTCCATGAAGTGGGTGAGGAAGATTGATGCAGGATTTGGTTCCAGCAACTCGATTCGATTTGCTGTACATCTAATTTGATGTTATCTGATAAAATGTTCCAAGAAAAAAGGAATTTTGTCCTTGTGAACAAGTTGGTGTAGCAAAAATGATGCATCAACTTGGGTGTTATTATTTATTGACAGTAGGGTTAATTTGGGTAATTATTAAAAGTTCATACTTGTACACAAAAATTGGCTTTCTTGCTAGAGAAGTAATGCAAAGTGAAAATGGTGTTGATATTTATTTATGGCCTAAAATGTTTTGTGTTGATGTCTATGGGCGTGTACCAAACAATTCTTAAGGACACAACTATTCATTTTGTTCCGTATTGGTTGGCACGACATGATAATTTACCACGTATAAATAATTAAGTTTAAAATAACACGTTCTAATATATTTATCCACCTAAATTATACGAGTGATGTTTGAATCAGTATGTTTGAAAAATTACATTTTTATCTTTAAATTTGTCCAATAAACAAGTTAGACGAGTTAAATATGCTTGGCATAAAACCGACTCATTTATTATATGGGTTGAGTTAGTCAAGGCGAAGCCGAACCTACGAACCTACTTATATCCGAGTCGGTTAGTCCTACTTTGACACACTATTTTAAGAGATAAGTCTCAAGCTTGAAATTACAAAAGTACCCTTTATGAAAATGAACAGACTTACAAACCTACTGTTTCATGACCAATAAAGGTATGCATTGTTGGGGATGAAAATGCAAATCAACAATGGCAGTAACTGCTACCATCAGTGTCTCTCCCGCCAAACTGTTCCTCTCTTCCCCGTCGTTTAGGGCACAGCAGCAACCCATTACCAGGCGTCCAAGCCCTAATTTTTACAGACCTTTTGTGTCTACCAGAATAAACCCTACAGCTACTGCAACTCTCAGAGTGTCCAGGTCTGCTACCTGGAAAAACACCTTGGGTTTTGCTTTTTTCTCGCTTTTCTCTTCTGGGTTATTGTTGATTTCCGTTTTAGCTTCATAAAGTTTGATTCTTTTAAGCTAAAACGCACTTCTTCGTTTTCAGATTGGGAATATCTGATGTTACAGCGGCGACACCAAAGCGTGTGTTTCGAGTACTGGCAGCTTCTGAGCTTGGGGATGGTGATTCTGAGACACCAGAGTCGGGACTTGACAATTCGAATGAGGTTTGTGGTGATAAAATCCTGTCTTTAGCTCAATTGATGGAAGTTTGGATGTTGTATTGGTTTGTGGAAAAAAAATTGTTTTGATTTGTACGATGTTTTGTTGTTAATTTCCATCAACTGTATTTGTGATTATAAACAACCTGCATTTACCAATTTCCAGTTGCTCTTATGTGTGGTCACTATTCTGTATGTTACTTCTTGTAAGCTGTGTGTGACATGAGTTAAGTTTTTGTAAGTAGGTAGCTAAAAAAAATGACAGATTTGGGATATGGAATTTAGTGAAAACTGGAGGTGAAGCTGGGCGTTGTTCATTGTTTGGAACTTGAAGTAAATTGAATTCAGACATTAGTCATAAAATATCTAAAACAGTGTGATTTGTGTTGCTCCCAATATGCCAATAGTTCTAGTTCACATGTCCTACCATAAACATTAAGGATTGGAACCATGTTGCTCTTTGTAACAGCTTGACAAATTGAGCAGTCCAAGTGTTTCCTTATCACATTCTCCCTCCTGTACTGTTTTTTATCATTGACATTCAAATCAAGGAATAATAATAGGATTTGTGTGAGACGGTGAGACGAGTCATCTTATGTTCTCAATTTTGTCAGTTTGTGTTGTTATAGGGTGAGATGAGTCTTCGTATGTCCTTTGTTCTATTCGGTTAAAAGTGACCTGTGCATTTAACATATCACGTGTTAGGCAATGTCTACTTCAAAGGAATGGATTGAATGGGAATCATATTCAATTATTGAGTGAAAGTGTGTATGCCTTTGGCATTTTATTTCCCTAGTATGCTTTACGTGACACAAGCAATCGAAATTGCATATTTTTTGTTCGAAAACCGGTTTGGAGTTAGAATGGAATTCCACTCGTTGTTGGGTGGAATGGGAACTTTCTTGAGAGATACATATACCATGTGTGTTGTATCTGTCTAAACAGTATCTTTAAGCTACATATCAAGTTACTTCATCATTCTTAGTATCTTATTTATTCTTGCTTTTAAGTTCCACTTTCACTATCTTCTTTAATTTGTTTTTCATTTTTCCATGTCCTGCAGGGTGCAACTATTGACTTGAAACTCCCTAGAAGACGATTGCTTGTTCAGTTTACGTGTAATTCATGCGGCGAAAGAACAAAGAGGCTAGTAAACCGATTAGCCTATGAGCGAGGGACTGTTTTTGTGCAGGTACGTATTCATTTGTTGGTTGCCATCATGTTATGATTTGTGCTCAACTCACAAACTCCCATATCTTTTCATCAGTGTGCAGGATGTCTACAGCATCACAAATTAGTCGACAATCTTGGCCTTGTGGTTGAGTATGACTTTCGAGAGGAGATCAATGTAGACCTGAAGACAGATCAAGTTTGATATGTGACCATAAACATGTTATAGTGTTTTTTTTCCTGTTAAGATTGGTGTGCTGGTTTTTTTAATTCACAACTCATTCTAAGTCATCAAATATTGATATCAAGAATGAATTGAAACGCAAAATTATTGTTAATCTAACGAGTTATTCTTCGTATTGCTGTGAATTTTTCGGATATAGCTCCGTTGTACATGTGAAATAATCATCTCTTTTTTCGATTAAATTACTAAACCCTTGCTCTTATGAAAATAAGATCTGCTTGAAATATCATGTACCAACCAGCAGGATGGCAATAGCTAATCCAGTCCTCAGCCACAGCCCATACCTTCCTTGCTGATGATACATTGCAACTCCATTCTGTAAGCCAGAAAAGAAAGTGATGGGTTAGAACTATTCTGAATTGTGAAGAAGACTGATCCTGATATGCTCAGCTCAGTTATTTGGGAAAAATATAGTTTAAGTAATTAGATTTAGATGTGTTACCAAGTCTAGAACCGGCGATGGTGCTGGCGCTGTATCCTCTGAATCTGTTACTGCAGGTGGTGCTGGAGGACTTGGAACAGTTGGTGCCGGTGCCGGTTCTGGTGCAAGATGCCTCTTGTGCTTGTGCCTCTTCTTCTTGTGCTTTGCTGGAGCTGGAGCTAGTGTGGGCACTGATACCGGCGTTGGGGCTGGTGCATTAGCAACTGGTGCAGGCACTGGTGTTTCCTTAGCTTGAGCAGGTGACGGTGTCTCCTTCACAGGAGCTGGTGCTGGTGGTGGCAGAGGTGGTGGAGTAACAGGGGGCGGAGGCAATGCTGGTAGCTGTGATGGAGTTGACACGGGAGGATCTAGTGCTGGTTGTGGTGGAGGGACTTGAGGAGGTGGGACTGTTGGGCTTGAGACTGGAGCAACTCTGGGAGATGGGGATTCCGTGGGAGTGGTTACAGGTGGCTGAGCTACCACGGTGGACGGGTTAGGGCTTGATGGTGAAGCTGCTGGTTCTTGCCCGTTTGTAACAGCCAGAGGAAAGGTAAGACAGGCTAATATTAAAGCTCTCATAATGAAAATCATTTTGTGGGTATTGAGTATTGGTATGAGAATCAATATGTATATGTATATATATAGAGATAAAAATGTTTGGTGTTTGTTGGAGGGAGAGATGTAGTATTCATCCATATGAATGTTATATTCCTTCTATAGTGATATTTGTAATCAAGTACTATTTTCAACTAATAATGTCACATAGTTTGGGAAAACGTCTTTTCATATTTGTAACTATTTTACAGAGAAATGTTAGCGTTGGTCTGAGAGTGATATTGATGCATACGTAAATGATTAGACACATTCACGTGCTTGTATTAAGATGGTTGTCTTTGCATTATAGTGAATCATCCCCCCATCAAACCCTGAGAAAAGTTCTAAATGTTTCCTCAAATGTGCAGGTTGTGATTGATTTGTGTGTTTTATGGTCCTAGATTTTGATATTTACATGACACCTAAAAGAAAGGTAAGGTGTCCTCATCATGTTTCAAGAGTAAAGCAACTACTCTCTCTATCTAACCAGTTTATTGAAAGCTTTCATTTCCCATCATCTTTTGTTGGTGTTCCCAAGTTTGGTTTACTTGTTCTTCAATCATGGACTGCAAGAGTGTGATCCAAAAAATTAGTGTACCCGATGTTGATATATTGGTTGAGAATGTTCAAATTCTAGATAGACTTGTACAATTGCAAAAAAAGGACCACATTTGACAAATCAAAAACTGTATATATCTCAATCCTGATTGGATTCATTCAAAGATGTAGTCACATGATTGGCAAAGAAATAGCATTGCAATCACTCTTTTTACATGTTAATGAAATACAAGTCAGTTAAAAGATTAACAGATACAAGCCTATTGATCAATCTCTCACAAGCAAAACATGACGTGGAAGATTTGTTGCATCCTGGAAAGGAACTTTGAGGGATGGCGACGAACCGCGAGAGTTGAAGATGGATTTGGGAGATCTGGTTCTGTCCCTTTCTTCTTTCTCCTCAACTGGAAAAATTGCTTCATTGCATCAGCACACTCTTCGGACAATACTCCTCGCCGGATCTTCATGTTTGGATGGAACGGGTGGACTGGGCCAGATGGCTTATCCCCTACTTCTGAACTACTCGGGCTTCCACTGTTGGGAAATAGTCTGCAAAAGATTGATCACAAGTCGAAGCTTAGGGAAGCTTTGAGATATACTGATGCAAAACTGTGTGGAAACGAAGTAGACCGAACAGAAGAACAAGGTAAGTTGGAAGAAACTATGTTTCTTTCTTTCCATGATAATCAAATAAAATCTGAAGACTAACCGAACCAAATACCTAATAACAAATATATTCTACATATAGCCCTCTAAACTATTCCGGAAGGGCCCAGGTCAACTTAGCTCATGGCATAGCCATGTGTTTTGACCGCGGGAATTTTTCAGCCTTCAGGTGTCAAGACTGAATTTCAGCTCGCTCCAAGCACACTTCTGTCTCCAATATCTAGGCCTACTTAACTTGCATCATACACTTACTACTTGAGAGACCACATCAAGAAAAGAACAAATATGTAGGGTAAATAAATTCTCCCTCCATTCTACAGTGAGTGTCCACTATCCCAATTTGTGAAGAAAAAGAAGTGTTCTTATTGTAACAAACTCAAGGGGTTAAACTAATTTATCTCAGGGTTATTGTTGGTAATTCATGCATAACTCACTAACTAGTAAAGGAAGGCGGGCACTCATTTGGAGACAGTTTGTAGAGATAATGGACACTCATTTTGATTCTATAGGTTATTGTACCATCAACATGCTTTTAAAGATCAATGTTCTACACAAAATGTATATCGTTTAAGAATCATATATCTACAAGAAGAAACTAATACTGCAAAAACAGCTTTTAATGTATTGTTTCATAGGTGCAAAGAATAATAACATTTACAAGTAAAGGCATACCTAACCCAGCTGCCATCTGCTCCAAGAAGCTTATTGGGAGCTCCCCATACGAGCGTGTCAATTCTAGCTTGAAGTATTGCTCCAGCACACATGGGACATGGTTCGAGTGTTACATAAAGTGTTGTATCCTGAGAGGGGTTAAATTGAATGTTTAATTTGAACAGTGTGCTCTTACAAGATTGTTTGCTCATAAAAACTTTAGAATGAAGATTTAACAAACAAAAATGGTATGTAATTCAACATTAATTAACAACTAAACAAGAGCTTGACTCTATTTCTATGTTACAAAGATGCTCCAGCAATAAGGAAACAACCTACTTATGTAATTAACTAGTTTATACACCCGTGCGATGCACGGGTATTTTTAACGAATTTAATAATTAATAAAGTTTTAACA
>JAYMTG010000946.1:0-10165 GCA_036897565.1 Pelargonium exstipulatum
GATAGTATAACTGACAGTTATGGTCATCCTCTTTGTTAATTACTGCATTGTAATGTTATGGTATTGCAAGTTCTATTTATAATCCTGATTTAAATTCCAATTCTTTCAATCCAGGGAACTTAACTCTTTATAAAGTTTTACCATAACCCGCCAGTCTCTGTTGCTTGCCTTGTATAGCCATCCATCATTGTTTTCCCTCCCTGTTTAAGCATTACTTAGAACGCCGATGCCACCAACTTAGACCTCCATTTTCAAGTACCCACAAAAAAAATTCTTCAGGATGACCATTATTCTCTTGTATGGTGATAACTGATAAATACCTGTGTCATCAAGTCAAGGGTGGAAGTTCCATGTACTCCATAGTCCATAGTATACACACCAACTGCTGGGAAACAATGGGTGATTTCTTAGTGGTTTTCCATCTTTACAAACTAAGATGTATGAAAAACTTGATATATCCTTAAAATAGTGGCTTTGTAGTGGATCTATTGCCAATGGTATCAAAGCACTAGGGCAAATAGCTTACCTGCAAACTGTTGCGCACTTGCTTTTTCAAGAATTCCTGGACCTTATTACAGGCGTGTGTATATTCTTCTCTGTCCAACTGATACACACACGCACACATTCTGTTTTAAATGCCTTGTCAACTGTTAGAATGCTGAATGCTACTCAATCTCTTACTTCAAAGCAGGTGTGAATGGGTGCTCTCTGAAAACTGCGGAGAATCTGGATGTGGTAAAAGGCATTCCTGTTGAGAAAATGATGATTGAGACAGATTCTCCTTATTGTGAGATAAAAAACACTCATGCTGGAATCAGTTATGTTAAATCTAAATGGCCTTCTAAAAAGAAAGAGAAGCATGATCAGGAATCTATCGTTAAGGGCCGTAATGAACCTTGTTTGGTCAGGTTAGTGGAACCACTCCCCAGTTGCTGCTTATAAGAATTACATTTTTATTTATTCTGACAAACTAGTATGATACATATTAGTAAATGAATATTACATTGTTTTAGTATCTTGTTTTCTGAAAGCAAGTCTTTGTTGGTGTTATGGACTTATGGTAATATTTTGCTGTAACATATGTTGACCTGACCCACTAACTTTCCATATAGAAAATGATCCTTTAATAATATAGGAGTTTTCCTGCTATGCTGAAAGTCTGAAACCATGTATTGGGAAATAGGGTGGGTGAAACCGTTAAAGCCTTCAAATGCTGTAGTTTTCTGTAATCTAGGAATGTGCCATTCAGTTCGTTCACACAATGTGCTGAACCTTATGTTTATATCGAAAATTTCTGGATACATGGCAAGGCTTCATATAATTGATATGTATTGCTGCATTTTCCTTCATTTACTTTGCTTCCCCATCTGTTTGAACTGATTTGACCATTATACTCAGGCAAGTTCTCGAGGTTGTGGCTGGCTGTAAAGGTATCTCTGACATTGATAAGCTAAGCAAGACCTTGTACCACAACACATGCAGGTAATTAATTTATCAGACCACATCCTATCATGTTTGTAATATCTTCTTTTTGAAGGAAGGTTATACTTGATGCAGACCAAATCATTTATGAGTGTTTTTATCAAGTCTATTCCTCTTCTTAGCATGAAAAGTTTAGGAAGTAGATTTTTGAGCTGTTCACTAAAATACGATTCATTTAAAGTTATTTCGAGTCTCGATTCAAAAGCCCAGAAGCTTGTGGGTTTTATGCAACTTCGTTGAAGTCGCTGGACATTTTAGAAAACGAAGCTCAAAATCGGGGCTTTGGCCTTAGACGGCACCTAGGTGCACCTCAAGTGGCCTTTTTAATATATTTTTACTGCCTTGTCAATTGTCATGGTTGCTTCATATGCTTGTCACAAACTTTGTAAGATGTAAATTATAAAGTTACATATATTCAAACTGTATTTGCATGCAGGGTTTTCTTTCCCCATGACTTGGATGCTGTAGCTGATGCTCTCCTTTCCGGTGCTCACGACACTGAATGAACACACAACACTGGTTTCGGTTTTGCTAATTCTCTTTCAAATCTAGTGATTGTAATTTTTCTCCTCCATGAGTGAAACTTTTTCAAAGTTACGCGCTTAAGCGACAAATGCTTCGAATTTGATTTTAAGCAATCATATTAGAGATTTCTTTGTGTTTCTTAACATGGAAAGGGATACAAGTTAGTGAATTCAATCGCAACTAGGTTCATGGCAATTTGAGTAGATTGTGCCTCAGCTTATTGGAACGAAACAAAGCTAAAAACCTCATAGATCGAAGCTCCATTCAACTTGATTACTGAGTTCTGATATACCTAAATACTTTCCAGGTGTGAAGAATCACCTTATTAAGTAAATATATAACAGATTTAAGACAGAATTAGTGTTGTATCTGCAAATTAAGAATACCAAAAGTACATAATCCATAACATTTAATTAAACACATCATCTTACAATACATCATATTAGTCAGAAAACCTAGAAATCCAAGCACTTAACATCAAACTGCAACACACACACCAAGCCCTAATGATGCTATGACCACAGGAAATTTGCGCCCAAAGTCGGACACTCTTATTGGATTCATGGAGACAAACCCATTTTTAGTAGTTCTTTGTTTCAATTTTTTACAATACACTAAGGTTTTTAGCATCTTTAACCATCCTAGAACCCGCACGGCTACAAGGAATGGGACTAACCACCCTAGAACCAGCATGGTCATGAGAAACGGCAAAGATAACCTTAATGCAGATGAGCCAAGGATGAACTGCCTCGCAAGCAAATGGCGGTTGGAAAACTCCATTTAACCAAAACCTAATTGCGTTAACTATAAAAGCAAATGCAACAGATTCCTCCATTTGGTTGCAGCAAGGATGGGGGTTGGAGCTAGCAGTCAGCACCAACCCCGCTTGTCTCCTTGCTATCAAACTTTGAGGTTGCAGCAGTTATCTGCTGCAACCCAATTACTGGGCATGACGATACCATGCCCACCACCCGTCATGCCTGAAAGGGAGTGGACAGATTGCCCGAGATGATTGATACGAAAGCCATGTAGATCTCCCCTGGAGTACATGCTAGTGACCTCCGAACCTGAATGATTTGACCTGCTGCCATTTGCTTCCTTTGTCGAGTTCAAGGTTCCACTGTCGGATTGTAGGACTTCGGAACTCTGGGAGCCAGTGGGCTGAGAAAACAGTCCATCAAAAGCTTTCTTTGCTTCGTCCACGCCTTTTCCTTTGCTTGAAGTCTTTGTGTTCAAAAAACGGCCACCACATCCCCTTGGTCGGCGCATTGCATGAAGATGGCGTGATTCATGCATATAAGGCTGTGAAATAAGAACAAAACTTAAATCATCATAGCCACAGCAAAGAAGAGAGATAATCTTAACTAGCTACATTACCCTGTAATTCTGGAGATTTTCCAAAATTTTGAGTACTAAAACTTTAGAATCAATTTAGAGCATTGTCCAATCCAACTATTGAATTGGCCAAATAAGTTTTCATCAAATTTTCACATTCCGTAAAGGAATCCAACTATTTAAATAACTTAATGCTTATTTCAAATACATTCCCTATGGAATTAATAGGGAAAAAAAACTTTACTTCCCAAGATCATTAGCTTCTGTATTCAAATACATTTCAAAATAAAAGTTTTGTTTCTAAAAGTACCTTACGGAGTCTTGCTGCCTTATTCTCCATTTCAGTCTTTGCACGGGACTGCCGGCGCCTGATGATTCCATGGTATTGTTTAGCGTTCACATATATCGGTCCATCATCTGTTGCTAAGTTCAGTGGCAACATGACACGCCCCTAAATTATTGTGAAACATTTAGTACTAAATCACGACTCTGAAAATTAACAATGGTAGGCCGTGCATGCATAATAGAAGATAGCTTGAATGAAAATGCAGGAACTGAGTTTCTCAAAACCCTATTTCTTTTGGTCTGCTCTTTCTACCAACAGACAGAACAAACTAGCAATACTGAGCATTACGAGTACATAGCTACATTGCTTATCATTTCTCATCTATTGCTTTCTTTCGCGACTTAAACGTCAAAGCACTTGAAACTATTTGTAAAAACTAAAAACTTATTTTCAAATAATTAGTGACTTAAAGGCATGAAAGAGAGACGAACCGGAACTGGAGATCCATAAGGTGAGAATACTCCAAAGCATTGATCCACATAAGGGAGCTTTGCACAGATCTATAATTTCAGTCCACAAACAAAGAGCAAACAATAAGCATTAAATCAAGCAACAAAATTTAAATCTATGGAAGGAAAAAAAAGGGTATAGAAGAAGCTTACCATAGGCTGTCCAAATCCAAGCTCAAAACGAGCTCGGTATTCTGATGGAGTTGATTGCATGGAAAAGGCTGACTGAGTTTTCTGTCCCTCCGCTGAATTTTTGCGATCACCTGAACAAGGAAGTACTCAGCAGGTTTACAAAAGTCATGTAAAACTTGCACATTGCTATCCTCTAAGACCACGATATCGCAATATGTCGGTGAAAAAACTATGTAAGCATTCAACCAAACGATATAAGATCAAGAATTAAAAAATAAAAAAAAAGGTAAACGAAAACGTCTCTTTGGAGAGGCATGATTCAGCTGAAGCTAAACTGGTAACAAATTTGCAATTACCAGTAAAACTAATCTTGGATTCCTAAACCAAAGTGCACTTCCTTAAATTCAAATTGGCTAGACACTATGAGTAGAAAACTGCTGAAGGACTCCAAGACTCAACCTTCACCATGTTTGCACTTGCATGTAAATGAAGGTCAAATAGATAAATGTCCCCAATGAAGTTATTTCCTTCATGGATTTACCCACTGTCTTGTATTATTTTCATGAGCAAAGCCTCTATGCCCTTGGTGTGGAGAACCAAGTGGAGGAAACCCCTTTCAAGCCTAGTTACTACTAGTATTCTTTTTATTGTCTATTTAATAGTTATATTGAGAGGTATATTTGTAGGGAGTTAATTGTGCAACTAATTGCATATATAGGTGTAATAATGTCTAAGAAAATTGAGTTTTAAGTGGAATTGTCTACAACCTTTCCAGTCTGTCTTTCCAGGAAATTATGCTATACAATTTTAGTTACAATTGTTCATTCGTTATACTGTAACCTGTGGCATTGAAGTTATGCAATTTTAGTCACGCTTTTTTGTAGGACGACAGATAACTACCCTATGTCTTGTCTTCGTCCATCAAATGTTAAATTTAGCATAAACGTATCATCTCTCTCACCATATGAGGTGCACGTGCGCAATTTAATTATTAAAATACCCCTAATATATTCTAACACTAAACTAAACCCTCACTCTTTCAACCCCTTCCTCACTTTACCCTTATGACATCTCTCTCCTTAAAACTTCTCAAAAATATATTCATCGATCCTCTCTTTCAAGAATCTTTCAATTCAGCTTTCAACAAAACTGTAATTTCCTTGGAAATTTTTGTGATTCACATATGGAGGACATATTTGTGATTGATTGTTTTGAAAATTGAAATGAATAGAAGACTATCTTGGATGTTGAGAATGTAATGAGAAGATAGAAGCAAATTATTAAAAACAAAAAACTCAAATTCAAATGCCAGTTCAAATCAAATATATGAATTTTCCGGCACTAGAAAATTCAAATGCATGAACGGCCATTTATGTGAGGATATTGTCCTTTTATCCAACTAGTTAATGAAGTTAATTCATAGCAGACAAAGGCAGGGTAGTCATTTGCACCCTAAAAATATGCAGTTATGTATTATGGACGACGGAACAGGCAATTATCTCCAGAATTAATACTCCCTACGTCCCAATTATCTCCAAGATCTAGCACACTAAATCAATTATGGTTCTCCAGCTATTTATAGTTGTTTGCCTAGTGCAACTTCATTATGGTAATCAATCTCAAACCCATATAGCCAAATTTATAATCAACATCATCTACAAGCATGGACATTCTCCAAAAGAAGCATATTATGTGTCGTAAGCATCATTAATGCTGCATGGGTTTATTAAATAATAGTTCATCTTGAGAAACTATGAGGAAGGAAGACCCCCAGTCCACTTATCTTAACTTGAAAGCATGCATTAACTACAAAAGTGATGAGCTGTTTGAATATCATGTTTATTGTCTCGAGTTTGAGAAGATTGAAGGATTTATTCAGTAAGATAAAATATAAAACTATCTTCATATCAAGTTTTCAATCTATCCTCAGGGATGATATTCAATAAGATTAACTTTTAGTGAAAACGATCGAGCTACTAACAATACTCTTTTATCTACTGTATTTGATCGGCTCAAGCTCTACTTCATCTGATCTGACAAGCAGTTTATTTATATAATCTATAATTAGACAGCTATAGTTGCCGTCATCAGCTAACCCCCTCGAATTACATGATAGAAAAGCTAAAAACTAGCTAAAAAGAAATGAGGAATTCTGACCATATCTTGTCTCCCGGGATGAACCATTCAAATCCAAGATTATCATATTTTCTGTTAGAGTAACTTATGGGTTCTTTCCACATGACAAATGACAACTAGTTTATAAATAAACCCGTATTCTTTGCTTTTGGAAGCAATAACTTCTACCCACTCCACTTGGTATCCTATCTCCAATAACTTTGTGGTGAAAAAGAAGAAATAAATATATCTTCATAGTACAAGAGACTGACTAATATTCGTGATATAGAAACTATTTAAAAGATGATAAGGAAAACCGCAAAACAAGTTCTAGTGATTCTTGCAGTTGCATGCTTATTATTGTAGACTAAAGAACCGCATATATAACAAATGTATGAATACAGATACGAATGACATAGTTACCAGGAAAGATAGTAAACTGAGTCGCATTCCCCTTGTCCTGTCCCTGTTGAGCATTCTGTTCAGCTTGTTTAGTGGCAGTGAGCAGGTCTCCACCAGCAGAATGTTCCGTGGACTTCAATTGGCCTAAAGATTCTCCATATGCCGATTGCGAACCAAAGGCACTCCACCAAGGCACAGATTGCAGAGGTGACAACTGCCCAATGGGATTATGAACAATCCCTTCGTGTTCCTTGAAATAAACAGTTTGCATAGCCATGGGTGCCCTAAAAATGATCCTCCACAATTCAATTGACCTTTTATGATAGCTGAAACTAAATTCTGCAATTTAGCATCACAACAACAAAATGTCACCAAATTTAGCAAAATCCTACTAATGGAAAGGAAATCTAAAAAGAAACCCATATACAGTGCCTATAGTATCAAATCAAGTTTGCTTGACCTTCCATCCAATTCAAAGAAGCATCAAGGAAAAAGAAAATTGAAGCAATAACAACAAACGTGCCAAAACATTTAGGATTAAACTTTTAACCCTTTTATCAGAAACCCAATAGAAACACCAGTTCACTCTAAAATAAGGCAAACAAGATATTTAAGAAAGAAAAAAACAAAAACCCAAATACAGCCCCCACAGTAGAGCACAGAAATTGGCTCGCCATGAACGTCAGATCACAGACTGGAAATGGAAACAAGACAAGTTTTTGACACCGACCCATTAAATGTAATGTTGAGAACATCAATTTCCAAAGAGGTGGAGACAGAGAAAAGCACTCACAGTGACAGTAAGCTGAAACAGATAGCAGAATAGAGCAAGCTTGAAGAAGAAGAAGAAGAAGAAGAAGAAGATTAGAATCCTAAGCAGAAGCAGAGAGAGGGCGTAAGGTAGGAGCCATGTCAGTAGAAACTGAAGCAGAGAAGAGAGTGAAGAAGAAGATGGGAGAGATGAGAGACGGCCGATAAAATGCGTCCAACTGTAATGGAACTTGACGCCTCTGCCCAATCACCTTCACCTTTCATGCTTGCTCTCTGTACAATGTGTTCCTATTATTATAATACTAATAAAAATTACTTTTTTTTAAATAAAGTATAGATTTTACTAGTAATTTATTTAAGGTATAAGGTATTTATTTTTACTGTATCATTCATTAAAAGAAGTATAGAACATAGGTTGATGATATTTTGATTTTTCTATAAATAAAAAATGATTTTTTTTTTTACTAATAATGGTTCAATTATTTTTTTCGTAATTAATAAATACATTTTTAACATATTTTGATATGTATTCGTTGAGTTTATCATTCCTACTTACTCATTTTTATGATTCTCGTGCAATCACTTTGTTATCATCTTCATTATGTGATAGTTTGAGAGATTCTGTTTTTCTTTTCTACAAGTAGCAGATTCATTTTTTTTGTGTTATTTTGTTTTAAATTATATTTTAGTTATTTTATTTTTATGTTGTTTTTCTCGTACAATTTTTGTGTCATATGTTTTTTTTTAAGAGAACCATAGTTTATTTTATTGTCTCATTATTACAATCAAGATTTGAAGTAATTATATGACACTTGTTCTAAATATTCAATATCTACTCATCCAATTACGCATATTAAAATATTTATGTACTTAATTTGTTTTATCACAAACCTTTTTTTTATAAGCAACAGCCTAAATGAGTATATATACAGAAAACCAATAGTGTTCGGGAAAAAAAAATATGTCTCTTAACTCTAGCCTAGAGTTTTTGGCACCTTGCCGCACCATAGTGGTATCTTACACCACCACCACCAAAAATGTGTTGAGTAGAGATTGATCCTGAAACCTCCTCCCACTCAAATTTTATCACAAACTATTATTCATCATTGCTATTATTTACAATTAACATTTACTTCTAGAAAAAAAAAAAAAAAGTGCCCATTCATAGCACAAACCATATGATTTACACACAAGATTTGCACATACAATGAATTTTCCTAAAATATTGTACACTGAATTGTCCATCTTCTTTACTCAATTTGTTGCCACTTTGTTTCTTTATCCTCATTGTGGATCACTTTCTCTCACAAACTTTATTTTATTTTTACATTTTATTATTTTTTTCTGCACCTTTCTTTTATATATCTTCTCTTTATGAGGCTACAAGATTAGGTTCTCCATTTTTTACCCAAAATTATTCCAAAAATGGTCAAGAAATGGGTGCTTTGTAATGAAGAGTACAAGAAGAAATTTGTATTAAATGCCTCCCAACTATATGGGGGTAATTTGCTTTTATTTTACTAATGACAAGTGGTTTACAGATGTATTTAGGGACTTTTCTTATTAAAACACTATGATTAGTGGTCCATACTTGTTATTTTGGACCATTACTTCTTTTCATTATCTACTAATTAATTCCATTTAAAAACTACTAATCTAATAAATATAGTGCAAGATTTGATCCAATCCACAATCGTACATTTATTTCTCTTTTAGTTGTGTTATACTATCATTTTGCTTTTTTAAAACAATGAATTTCGTTAAATTCAATGGCGCTATAGATTTCATAAACATCATAACGTTTAAATGGATATAGTACGTTGAAGAAATCAACATAATAACAAAATTAATCACCGTTCATCATAAAAGAAAATCGGTTGTATTCTAAAAAAAATAAAATATTTTGAAGAAAAAATAAAGAGAAGACAAACGACAGTTAAGACATATTGTAATATAATATTATAAGATGAAAAATATTATGTATATTCAATTTGAATGATATACACAAAAGCAATAATCTTCTTGTACTAAAACACCAACACAATGTTGTATTTGATTCTATTGATGCAATAAGATTTTCATGAATTGATTATAAAAATAATTAGCTTTAAAGAATTGGAATATTCCCTTTAAAGTTTATACTTATCTAATAAACAACATTAGGAAAAGTCAACCTTTTGCATTGGATTTAATTACTTTATAGGAGAGAAAAAGAGCTTTTTAACCTTCAAATCTAGAGCTCTCTGTTGAAGTTGAAGCCAATCTCACTATTAATTTATCAAAAGAGAAAAATCAGAAGATTAACACACTGATATTGATAATTGTTAATTATTAATTATGCTTTTGTGACTTGACTTAATAATTAATGGCATTTTTGTGCAATATAATGTGACATCTCAACTCCTAATTGAAATCATTACTACTACTAGCCAGTTGTTGCCATCAACAAAATCAGAAGAAGAAAAAAAAAAGGTGAAACAGAAGCAACTGTTACCAGAATTTGCAACAACAATATATATATATATTAGTAAAATGTATATTAATTGACTGATATAAATTTACATCAGTCACAACTTAAGAAAGTCAATAAGGTGATGACACCTCATTT
>JAYMTG010000947.1:0-10165 GCA_036897565.1 Pelargonium exstipulatum
ACTTTACATGTCATTTATGTCCTTCTTCATATCTTTTTTCTTATTCTCAATTTAACTCTACATTGCAAAGTTCTTTTCAACTTTTACTTTATGCTTCAAATTCTCATCAAAGTAACAAAGTATTAGAAATTCCTAGAAAAAGGGACAAACAATCATTGAGAGTGGACTTTCCCGCTCTGTGAACCGTGTGTAGGGTTAAGGTTTACTCGTTTTTGGACGGCGGCAAGAGCTCAGACGGTGGTGTGTGTGACAGAGACTGGTGAAGGAAGGGAGCGGGGACTGGTGAACGGATCAAATTAATGGAACAGTGCGGTCGCGCACATCTCGTGATTTCTGCGAGGATTGGGAGGTTGGTGGTGAAAGTTTCGTCGGAGGCAACAGCTCAGCAGATGATGACAATTGGGTAAACGGGGAGACGGCGGAGAGAGGCGGTGGCACAGTAAGGAGGAAGAGAGAGACCGACGATCAGATCTGTTGGTGAAGTGAGGGAGTGATGGGTTGTGGATCTGTTTGTGATTGAAGAGGCGGATCAAGAGTTCGAGTTCATGTGTTGCTAAAAGATTTATTGGCGTAGAGATCATGGTCTTCATCATGTAACATATTATTTCTAAACTTTTCATCATGATCTTGTTTTGTACTATTCCGTGATATATGTATAACCTCAATGCCCTAGTGTTTGTTTATTGTGCTTGACGACTATATGGACATGATTGACTCTTTTCTGAATGTGGTAGTTTAGGACGACGTATGGGACCGGTTCTCTTGTTTTGTGACATACAACTCAGGTTAGTTCGATTTTTTGCAACTTTGATCTCTTTTAACAATGTATAAGTGGTTTATATGATCGTATAGCGAAATAATAGTAAATATGTTGATATTGAGAGGGAACATATATATTATAAAGAACATGTTGTAAACTGATTTTAGAGATTGCATTTGAAGAAATCAAGAGGTTGTATGCTACACTAAATACTAACATAACGACTGCCCATGAGTTGAAGAACTACTTGATCACCTCAAGACATGAAAAATTATAATAGACAACAGTAGGTACAGCACTAAAACCAAAGATGGCAAATAAATCTACATATATGTATCTTATTTTGTTCTTGGTGGTAGATGACACATGATTTGTGGTGGATGATCAATAAGTATCTTGTTGACCCTTTGTGACTCCAACTTCAAAATCTCATATGGCTTTAACTTTCAAGTCTTTCACCTATTAGGATCAAGCCAGAAACTAAAGCAGATTACACATAACAACCTTGCCATTGAAGTGGTGCAAATCAATAATTGAAGAGTTGAAAGAGGGGACAGAAATGCAAAAATAAATGACTGGTATTATTGGTAACAAACAAGAGATGTAGTAGCTAATTAGCTAGGCATGTGATTTGATGTGATGAGATGAGTGGTGGGTACAATGTATTATGTATATGGTCAGGCTCAGACCTCTATCTATCACAGACTTATTTGAAAAATGGAACTATTTGTCTATAAATGCTATGAAAACTGTACTGCTTTCATAACCTTAATTAGATAAAGTTGTAGCTACAGAAGCAGAAGCTGAGACTTGTTGGCTTTAGTTTTGTACCTCAATCACCTTATCACCTCACTTGTGACTTGTTTGGTACAGCTGAGGAATCTGGTTTTTCTCATCAGTTTTGTGTCAATGCATGAAACCCAGTATTTGAAATCACAAAGACACAATGGTTCTCACAATGTAAACATATAATATAGGCACACAAATCTTATAGTACTAGAAATTACACAACCCATTTGATCTCTTCTTCATTACAAACACCAATTAGCCTCCTCTGCTACTAAGCAAGCTCTTGATTCTTCTCTACCACTCTCACACCCTTTGCAGATCTCAGCACATTAGCCTGTTAAAAAACACATGCATGCATATATGTAAGGAAAGAAAGTAAAAGAAAAGAAGCAATATTGTAGATAGAGATGAGAAGAAAAAAATCAAACCAACCTGGTGTTCTGTAATGTCTACAGCAAAGCCATCAACAATGAGTAAAGATAGTGTCTTTTTGTAGGTTCCAGGCTCAAGCTTGCTGGCCAACAACCCATCATGCTTCCTGCTCAGATACAGATCAAGCTCACATGCCCCTTTTTTTGTCCTATCAACAAAAACAACAATTTCAAACAAAGAAATTGAAGAACAAGGTCTATATATAAATGAAGAACATGCAGAGAATCGAACTGACTTGTGGGCTCGAAGGCGCTCGTATTCGGGATCATAGTTCATGAAAACAAAGTATATCTCACTTCTTTCACTGTCCATTTGTGTCTCTTCTTTTTTCTTCTGAGCTTAAACACAAAATGGCTATTTTCTTTGCTTTCTTTTCAGCTCCACATGACCACATATGGGACTCTATTTATACAAGGTGTGGACATGGGAGATGATGGCACTTTAAGAAACAAACCACACTGTCCTTTGAGATAGCCAAAACATATACTATGAAATTAAAAAAGCAGAAATGACCTTCGTAAAATAATGGAGTAGCTGCTTAAGGAGCGTGCCTAGGAAACACCATGATTAATGAAAGCTTCTCTTTAGAATTTTAATTGTGTTAACACCTTAACAGCGACAATGCAGGCTAATTTGGTTTCATTTTTTCCATCAATGAATATTAAAATAATAAAAAAATGATTTGAAGAAGTCAAAGCTGTGAAGAAAGATTTGAATGATGAAAATGGGTATCTAAATGCAGTCAAATGGGATAATTATCACTCGGTCAAAGGATGCCCCTTTTTTTAAATGAACTGCGATCACATAATCACATGGTGGCAACTGTCAATTGGCATCACTACAACTAACATCAATATTAATAAACTAACTAAAATTGAAGAAACATCCAATTATTTTATTGCTCAATGATGTCACCCATTGCTTTAAAAATACAAATATAAAAACGATCGTAACATTACAGCAAATCTAAATAAATTTGATGTGTTGCAGTTTAATTGGTGAACTCGTTTGGAACCAAATTCCTCAATATAGATTATTTGTTACGCAAGGAGTTAAGTGGCTTAAGGCGTTTGTTGACCTTGAATTCTCATATTCAAGTCTCATTGTATGTTTGCTTTTAAGAGAGAGAGAGAGAGCAAATTCTTCGCTAAAATATAACCTATCCTTTTTGATAGAAATATGGACCATGGAAGACAAAAGAAATGCATGTTTCTTAGGCCCTGTTCTTTTCAACTTATTTTTGCTGAACTGAAAATAAGTTGAAAAGAACAGAGTCTTAGTGACGGTAAGAGAAAGCAAGTACAAATAAAATAATAACATGGAAAGTAAGCAATTTTGGATCCCAATTTGTCAATTTTCTTACCATGCAAGTCACTAGCCAAACAGAAATTTCAACGTGTCAATTAGACATACGGAAAGGAGGAAACGGATTTTGGAGAGCATTGGTAGGTAGAGATGATCCTTTTATTCGTCGTTGGGTACCTGAGCGGACACGCATAATCGAGATGACACTTTTAAATCGTTTTATCATATTCAGTCTAATTCATATTTAAGATTTGTTTACAATTAAACTTTTCACCTCTCTTCATGAGTGTATCGAGAGAGTATGAACACTAGTTGTTGTTGTTTTTTGTTTGTTTGTTTTTTTTTTAAAGGAAAAAAAAATCAGTATAGTTTGTGTTTGCAAACCCAAAATTAGTAGCCACATTAACCGGAACGGGAACTCCAATCAACTTGGATGGTCTAAATCTCCCTCTCAAATCTCTAACCCATAGCTCCAACCTATATATCCATAGCTCATTTCTTCTCGTTACATCTCAATTTCTCTCCCTCCACCATGGCCAAACTCACCTTTACCGTCGCCGTCTTCCTCCTCCTCGCCGTCGCCAATGCTCGTCTTCCATCAAATCTGGCGGCGAAGGAAGCCGTCGCTGATGTCGACGAAGAAACTCTGACCGTTTTGCCTGGATCCTCATTCGACTCCAAAACCAACCCAACTAACCCGATCAAACCCGAAACCGAACCAGAGACAACAGCTACCGTCGATTGGGACCCCGAGACAACAGAAGCCAAACTCACAGAATCCGAGTCATCCAACGGCGCAACCGCTACCGCCCACGATCCTGAAGGCGCAATGACCGCCACTGAAGATGCCGACGGCGAAACCACCACCGCCGATTCGTCGGAGGTGGAGACCATGGAATCTGAGAAAATCGACTCCAACTCGGTGACCGTGATACGTCTCCACCCGATCAATCGCCACTTCGCGAGGCGTCCGTTCCCGTTCGGCCCCCGCTGCCACCAACGCGTGCATCAACAACGCCGCCAGTTCAAGGCAGAGGGCCCACGCTTCCGCGGCCGCGATACCAGCTACGGGAGCGACGTGATCGTATCCGAGGAAGGCGTGAAGTTCGAGCGCGTGCACCGTGACCGCCCGCGCCAGTTCCCGGTCAGGTGGATGAAGTTCCGCAACGAAGTGCCGAGATTCAAGGAAGAGGACACGAGGATTCACAGCCGCAGCTTCGGTGATGATGAAACAAGGCACGACGAGCAAGAGCACGAGAATAAGCCAACAAATGCTTTCATGAAAAAGATTCGCAAGTTCTTAACCAATTTCTGAGACCCAAACTACACACAAAGCTGAATCAATAATGCATAATCATGCATTGACAAATTAATATGTTTTTTTTTCATTTAACTTTTTGTATATTATTATTTGGCATCCCATCGTGAGAGATGTGGAGTTATTGTTTACCGTTAGTTGATTTATAAATAAACCTTTCTGTATTGCTGCATTGCGAGCAATATAGTTAACTTTGAAAACAGTTTGGGCCGTTCCTTGCCACAAGTTCAGGATTAAGAGACGCTATAACTATTGGGAACCATTCAACATTAACACTTTTCATTTGAAATTGAATAACTTCTGGTCTTTAGAACAAATTAAAGTCGAAAAATCACAACAATCTTCACAAGGTTGAGGAACATGAACCTGTCTCATAGGTGCTTGTGAGTTCGGAACATGGCGATGGGCTTACCTCGAGAGAAGATCCACTTACATCAGAGCACTTCCATGGGACGGTTCCTGGTTTTGTCTCACCGTGAAGCTTGATGTTAGAGAGGCAGATTCCGGTAAAAGGAGAATTCTTTAGGCCTTGTATCAAACCTGGCTGCAGGACCTTCTCTCCCCAAATGTTCTTCATATTGATACCCTTGACAACTGGAAGAGCATTTGGATCATAATTGTCATCCGGGTGGTCACCCACATCACCTGCAATCTTTATCCCCTTTCTCGCGTTTTCCATATACACATCAGTGAAGGTAAGATTCTTGATCACCCCTCCTCTACCGATGTTTGTCTTCACATGAATTCCAACTCCCATGTTAAACAGGTTTATGTGCTCTGCCAGAACATTCATCACCCCACCCGACGTTTCACTTCCAACAGCTATTCCAGCAAACGGTGATGATCCAGTAATCCGGCGGATTGTGATGTCAACACTGGGGCGGCCATAAGCAATGCCATACTCATCCCATCCACTCTTCACAGCCACGAGATCATCTCCAACAGAAATGTAGGAATCCTCAATGCAGACATTGGAACTTGAATCTGTTTTAACAAATAGTAAATGCACATAGTTCAGGTTTCACGAAAAATGTTCTCTACACTTTAAAAGAAAGGGACTTTATGATTATTTTCATGCAGCAACGTGAGATTAAGTGATGGATATGACTCATCAATAAAATGGGCACTCTCATGTGGATATAGTCTTAGATGTTTCACAATCCTTCTTCCTACGCATATTTTAGTATCCCAAACTGGATAGTTAGTTTTCAGAAAGGTCAGAGCTCATCTGCTCAGTCTTACAAGTCACTTTTATATAGTACATAATATAAAGAGTAAAAAAAGGAGACTACAAATGAAGAGTCTGCAACTTTTTAGTTGCACCGTTAGTCCTAAGAAAACAGGCAGCTATTGTGAGGATTGAGAAAAACTTTTGCAACATTTTTTGTTTCTAACCATCACCAGGATGTGGTTTGTGCATACATGTCTATGAATAGAGAAACCAAATTCAGACAAATGTAACGGAGCCAAAATACGTTTTCTTTAGTACCTGGATCCACTCCGTCAGTGTTGGGAGAATCAGCTGGAGCTAATATGGTTACATACCGGACAACAACATTGCTGCAATTAAAAAAGTAACATAACACATTATTGATCCACCCAAGAAATCCTTTTGAAAGATGTATCAATATTTCAATAGTTATTAGCAGAAGTTTAAGGAACTGTTCATCACTTGGGAAGTGAAGAGGACAATGGTTTTAAAAATAAAAACCCAATGCACAACATTACATTAGTGGCAAAGTGACAATCTGGCATAAATCTAATCAACTGTGCAGTGTGCAGACATACTGTATTAACACAACAGTTCTGGACTTCACCAAGTCCTGGCTGGTGTCTGAATTAGTTCTAAACTACATTTGGCATATTATTTCCATTTGCATGTCTAAAATGAACAATTTAAATAGCATATGTATGTGTAAAAATTAATGTGTGTGTGGCTCAAACACGATCGTGGTGACATATGGCTCCAAATTAGAATTCCTATTTTAGTATTTATTTTTCTTGCTATCAGCATAACAAATAGAATAATAACGGTGAATACTATCCTACTGATGAATGGAAGTTGATCTTTACAAGTAAATCCTTGATGAATAAAATGATCTGCACTAATACAAAAGCCGCCAATATATTGTGAATTGCAGGTATGAAATGTAAGAGTAGTGAAGTACATATGCATATTTGAAGCTAGTGCTTGGTTGTTACCTGCAATACACAGGGTGAATGTTCCAAAAGGGAGAATTCCGGAATATCACATTGGAAATTACAATGTTTTTGGAATTTATGAATTCAACGAGATTTGGTCTAGTGAAGCTGAGAGTTCTCTGCCTCCACATGTTCCACCAAACATCTCCTTGGCCATCAATTGTTCCATTCTCACCTATGAAAGAAAAATGTGTCAAATATAAACAACAAAGAGTATGTTACTTGGCATATAAATACAAATATACAGGATTCTTTCAGTTTTGTATAATTTGACTATGAGATATGACTTGCACATCGTGCTTGGTACATACAAATATCAAATACTTCAAAACTGTATAGCATAGCCGCGTAGGCATATTATTATATTAAAAATGATAATTGAGCACACATGAAGTGCATAGAGGGTAGGTATCAGGTTTTTATAGAATGCAGTACCCTGTTTTCAATTTAAGATCCTAATGGTAGACAAAAGGTATATGACAATCTATGTATTAAGCCAATGCAAACAAATGCATCATATGCTTGCCAAATACCCACCAGTGATTACAACATCTCGAACTCCATCTCCATGGATAAAGCTTATATACCTATCTCCAGGGCGTTCCCTCCCTCTACCATAAGATGGCAAGGGCGCAATCAAAGGCCAATTTGAAGTATCCTGAAGCATCAATCAAGGAAGAAAGTTACAGAAAGTACAAAATTAACTAAAGCAGGGCTGAAGACTAAAGCAGCATTAAACTAAGGCATTCAGTTCTACATTTTCTCATAATGATAAAAGAAGAAATAGTTTCAATAAACATATATGGAAGGATTAGTGTCTTTAAGAATGTTGTATAAAGGAACCCAGACCATGATTGTAGAAAAAAGAATGTAGGAATTGTATCGTAGTAGGGTGGATACTTAAACGGTTAAACACTGAACTTTGATCAGGCTCTTAGTAAAAGAATCTGACTTAGGGGAGAGGGGCAGAGAATTTTGGCCTCTAATAGGATTCAAACTATTTGTAATCCATAGCATTTATGAAACAAACCCTCAATAGAGTTGATATGTCATTTAGAGAGAAATGTATTCATAAACAGCCAACAACAATGGAGAATATAAATGGAAAAACTGCAATCCCATTGTATTGATTCATTTCAGTTGGGAGTCAAAATGTCCCAGCTGATGGGTCAATAGTTTGAAATTTGAATTGAAGTCACTCAGGTTGGATGCATTATCAGAACATAATATAGAACTCAGAAGTGAACCGTATTATACTGGGTATACAAGTGGTATAACTAGATTCATTGCCAAACATAAGAAATACAGGAATACACCAATGCATTTGAACAGGACAAGTTGTCATCCCAATTCAAAAATTGCAAGTACTTGGTAACTATGAATCTCAAACAGGATCAAACAACATAATGGACACTTTAAGCTGAGAAGGCATGGGCCCTCTACATAATGACCTAAATTCTTCATTCAAGAGTGCAGTGGCTTTATGCAGCAGGAAATCCACTCGGCAATGAGCAACCGTTTGCTTTTGCTTTTACTAATCTCCTAATATTTGCAATAGAAAATGTCGCTATCTAATTGGGCTAGGCTTGTATATAAATATTTGTTCTAGCATGTTTACAGCTGGACTTGAAAGGGATGTTTTAGAATTTGATATGATGGAGACTGATGTCAATATCTGGACAATGGGTCACATTCACATCCTTGACATAGCACTGTGTTAAAATAATGGTATTATAAAAAACACATCATAGGCCAATTATCGAGCTGGTCAAACATCTTAATAGCAAATTATTAAAACAAGTTTTTATATTATGTGTCTAAATGTAGAGCACATGCAGCCATGATACGGCGACCCCACCATATTTTCAATTTCCAAGCCCTGTCCTGGAGCCTGGACCCATTGTGGTTCATGGAGATCTCCCAATCCCGAACCCCAACCATACTAATTACACAGTCGCATTCACATTCACAATTATGTAATAGCCACTAAATAACCAATCTATGGTCCCAAATTTATGTATATTCACTAAATAATCAGTCTATGATCCATTGGTCCCAAATCTGTATGCTGCTGAATGATCCAAAATCCCAAATAAATTCTTCATTAGCATCATTTCTTCGACTTTATTCAATGACTAGGGACCAGATAAAGTCCTAATGCTAACATGATTATATGTACCAATACCAACCCACTTACACTGTACCAAGAAGGAAAACAACCATAACCATAATCAGAATTTTTTAGTTTTGCTAATTAAGCTAATAACAGATGTGTTAAGAATTCTTACATTGTAGCTTGAGTAAATTGCATAAATCCGGAGAGAGTCTGAGTACCTGAGTGGCCTTGATCACAGCACCTTTAGCCAAGTAGAGAGTCATGTGACTAGTGAGATTAAAACTCTCCGTTAAGTACACCCCAGGAGGTATGTAAAGAAGTGTGCCTCCACTCCTCCTCAGATGCTGAATCCGATATATCGCCTCCCGAAATGCCTTGGTGTTCAGAGTCTGCCCATCACCGACACCTCCGAAATCGTCTATCGAGATCTTATCGCCCCTATACCTAAACGGCACGATCCCGGAGCACGTTACCTCGCTCGCAAGCGATAAACAGTTCAAATACGGGGAAATGGCCGTGAAGCAGACGATAACCGATACCAGAAATCGAAACATTTTACAGATTTGATCACCAAAATATAAAAGTAAAAAAAAAAAAAAACGTCTGCGTCTATGAGCTTTCCAAGTGAATTCTTAGGGCTTGTGGAATGATGAATACTGATTTTCCGGAAAAATTATGAATGTCCGTCAAAGAGAAAAGGTACAAAAAATACTTTACAGGGGAACGAAAATCCAAAGGATTTTTCCCTGAAAATAGGTGGAGTGAGAATAATTACAAGAAGAACAGAACAAATAAATATTATAGTTGCAGATTTGGTTTAGAAGCTATGAAAATATGCAGAGATGGGAAAGTAGATCTGAAAATGGTTACAAGAAGAAAGCTCCAAGTGAAGAACGAAGCTGCATTAAATAATTGGTTAAATCATATTAAAAATAGGCGGAGATGGAAAAGAAAAGTAAAGAAATCGGACCAGAAAAGTGAACTGAGAGGAAGATCTGACCTGTGAGCTTAGAGTCCCGATGAAGCATCCAACGGTTGAAAAAAGTGAAACCAGCGCTTGAAGAGGAGCTATGATATGATGAAGCGGCAACGCAGAGTTTGTCCGCAAGTGGTTGGGTGAGAACACAGAGTAGAGCACACTGTCAGGAGGAGCTAGCAAATGTGCTCACAAATGTTTGTTGGAGATATTAATGAAGAAGCAATTATTGGCAACGACCAATAGCTCGTTGCTGAAACTTTTTTC
>JAYMTG010000948.1:0-10162 GCA_036897565.1 Pelargonium exstipulatum
AAACTCAAATATATGAAAAATTTCGACAAAACATATTTGAGTTCCTAAATTGACTTATAAACAGTTAAACAACTTAGGAACTCAAATATGTTTTGTCAAATGAAGTCAAAATTATGAAATATTTTTACTTCTTCTAAGTTTATGGTAACTTTCATTTGACATATAACCAACTTGACTTTTTGAATAACTGAAGAAACACCAAATTCAAGAAGATTCAACGGTAACGTGAGAGCCATTTTGTTATAATATTACAAAAAAAACAATTCCAAATCCAAATATCCTAGAAAGAAACAAGAAGCCGCCATTGCAGTGAAACAGAACACAAGCTTTGTTGTTGAGGTTTCTTGAAAAACGGCATCGCATCGCATCTTAGGACAAAACAAAACAAAGAAAAGAATAACGTATGTGTTGTGTTGCTCTTTGTATCATCAGATGATATATATTATTATAGCCGTTTTCTTTAGCTTTCTTTTTCTTTGATGCCCATTACCTTTTTTTCCTCTCTTTATAGCTTCACTGACACATTCACATATTTACACAATTCTCATTTAATTTCCTTTTCACTGTACCTTTCTTCTTCTTTTTCTGACCAGAAACCATTAAACAAACACAACCCACTACTCATCATCATCTTCTTCTGCTCCATTGATTTCTGGGTACCTGCAAGAACCAATAAGAAGAGGAAAAGGAAGGATTTTTGGATTTGGGTTTGAGGGTTTGTGTCAAATCAGACTGATTTGAATTTGTGTTTAATGGGTTCATCTTCTGGGCAGAGCAGCAACTATGATCTCTCCTTCAAGATCTTGCTGATTGGGGATTCTGGTGTGGGCAAGAGCAGTCTTCTTGTTAGCTTCATCTCCAGCTCTGTTGAAGATCTCTCTCCCACTATTGGTACTTTTGCTTTCATTTTTGCTTAATACTTCATTTCTCAACTGTTGCTGTTTTTGTGGATTGGGTTTTGGTTCTAATATGGTACTTCAAATTCAAAACATATGATTCCAAACCAAATTGTATATTTTTGTCATTTTATATTATTTTCTACTGTTTTTTAGCACCCAAATTGATGTTGGATCTCTGATTGGGGGGTGTTGGATCTCAAATCAGATGTTGCTGTGGATTAAATTTGGATTTATCTGATTGTTTTGAGTGCCAAGCAAGATTAGCTTTTTGGCATTTTTGTTTGAATTAGCCACGCTCTACTTGGAGCTATATGTGAGGAATTGGTTTTTGCAATTTGATTAGTTTCAAGCTTGATATGTGTTGCCTAGTGGAATTGATGATCTGTGTATGGTTGGCTGTCACGACAATATGGTTGGTGGTTCGATCATCAGAGTATGTTGGCGGAGAAAAGGGATCGGTTGAATCTGTTTATAGTTAATTAGTGATGCATGCTCTTGGAATCTCATAACATGCTTGCAATGTCAACACGGTAGTCGAATTTCGCTGCTACTTTTATCTGATGAATGGTTTTTGTTTTGTTGTTCTGACTATTACGCATCTAGGTGTTGATTTTAAGATCAAGCAACTTACGGTAGGAGGGAAGAAAGTGAAGCTAACAATTTGGGATACTGGTAACGCACCGACCTTCTCTTCCAATTGGAATATTGTACTTTGTGTCTGTGTGTGTGTGAGAACAAATTGAACTATGGGCTTTTGAGCCGACGGTTTTGAAATTCAAGAACTGGTGTTAGATTCTTGTTTAATATTTTTTTTGGTTAATGCCGGCATATAGAGCTTAAAAGATGCCTTGTCTGCATCATTTTGGAATCGGATACCCACACCACTAGCAACATTGTACTTAGGTCATTAGATTTGTTAGGCACATCAAATTTGCCATCTTTTTATGTAGCATCATGTGGCATGATTCTGTATGGTGCACCATAGCATTGATTCTAAGGTTTTGCCGTCATCTTTCTGATTTTTAGCAGTATCAGATTCTTCAATGCATTTCGGTAAAACTTTCTGAAACAAAGACCCATATGTCTTTGACTAAACTTGTGTTTCTTCTTTTTAGATAAATTAGGAGCTGCTTAAGATCTCATTCTATGATGATCTTCAAATTGTGAAGCAATACTGATAATTGTTACTAATTTGTGAAAACAAAACTCATGGTGCAGCTGGACAGGAGAGATTCAGAACATTAACGAGCTCTTACTATAGAGGTGCTCAAGGAATCATTCTCGGTATGCTATCAAAGTTTTGATCTCGTGACATTCTTCGGATACTTTTTATTAATGCCTTCCATTGTTGGCCTTTGACCAATGCCTAACAAGCCAAGTGGTTTAAGAGCCTGGCTTCTTTAAGTAAGGTCTTGAGTTTGAGACTTGGAGAGGCGGTATTGACTATCGTAAGAATAATATTGTTGGCCGTGGGAAAACATTTGTTCTCTTGTCCCTTTGATGATCATTTACGACTCGATTACTACATGATGTAGGAATCTTTTGTATAATTTTCTGTTACTAAAAACTAATTTTGTTGGCTCTTTTATAGTTTATGATGTGACGAAGAGAGAGACCTTCACAAACTTATCAGATGTATGGGCTAAAGAGGTTGAACTCTACTCCACAAACCAGGACTGTGTAAAGATGCTCGTTGGAAATAAAGTTGATAGAGTAAGTTGCTTGTTCATCTCTTTCACGTGTTTCAAGGTTTGAACCCGGAAAATGAAGTTACAACTACATACACATGTTCCGAGAACGTGCTAGATCCTAACTGAAATATACATGAAAAACACCTTACTACTATTGGCTTCTCGGAAGATAAAATGTGGCATATAGAGTCCGCTCTTATTCTTTGCATGCTTTTGATACACGTGCCGTAAGTTTTGAGGTGCTTTCTCTTAGATATCTGCGTTTGTGTTAACTAAAATCTAATATGTGCATGGTTTCAGGAATCTGAGAGGGCCGTAACGAGAGAAGAGGGACTGGATCTTGCTAAAGAACACGGCTGTTTGTTTCTTGAATGTAGTGCAAAAACTAGAGAAAATGTGGAACAATGCTTTGAAGAACTCGCATTGAAGGTATGTTCTATGTCATAAGACAAAATTTGAACCTCAAGATACACCATCACCTTGATTGTGATCACTATGTTCCCTCTTTTTTTTTTTTTTTGATAAGCAATCGTCGCTACGTTCCATCTTAATCAAAGCTTGGAACAATCTTTGTTGACCTTGAAATATGAAAAACGAGAATCTCATTTTCATACGAAATTACAAATGTGTGATAACATAGAGTTGACCTTGAAAGACATTTATGGGAAGGGGTCAGCAACTTCTCAGCTTTCAAGCTTATTAGCCAAATGTTTGGCACTTTGTGCCTAGCTTAGGTTTTATACTGAACCAAGAAATGAACATGAAAATTCAAAAAATGGACTAATCCTGTGAAATCCAGTTGCGATCGCTGTATTTTTCCAAAAATCTTTACCCTTTTAGGTGGCGTTTGGATTAGTATAAGTTTTGGAATGGAAATGGAGATGTGATTCTCATTCCTAAGTCACTTCCTTGACCAAAAAGTTGGAAAAAGAGCTTAGTCGAAGCGCTATAGGCTGAGACTCAGCCTAACCAATGTGGAGATGCCCACCTCAATGATTTGTAGGTCCGGAGCTCCCGCCCGGATCCATTTGCTTGGTGTCTTGGCCGAGTCTCAGCCCATAACTCTTTGGCTGAGACTCTTTGCTCTCAAATGATGATCCAAACACAAAGAATGACAACCTCTTTCCCATTCCGATATCTAAACAAAAATTCTCTTACTTACGCTACTTTAGTTCCGATTCAATCCATTTTTAGATTTGTGTTCGGTTTCTAACCAGATTCGATTAATGTTACAGATAATGGAGGTTCCTAGTCTTCTGCAAGAAGGGTCAACAGTAATAAAAAGAAACATACTAAAGCAGAAACAAGAACAACCTCCGAGTTCCGGTTGCTGTTCTTGAACCGGCAAGAAGTCTCGGTGATCGCAAGCGATGACGGTCTCTGAACTTTACCCTTCACAACTCATTAAGATTCATGTATATGTAAATTGATTTCTTTCCTTCTTTCTGGTGGTGGTGTTGTCATCTTTGCTTCATTGGTTGTTTGTACTCTCATTTCCAGAATATTGGCATTGCAATATAACATGTAAGAGTTTGTGTAAATTTGTGGCATTTCATGCTGCCCTCTCCATTTCACCAAACACAAGGTCTCATGTAATTTATCCAAATATAATGCAGTTTTTATTATTATTATTATTATTATTATTGAGTCCGATTGAATTTCAATTTCTCGATAGTTCAAATCCAAATTGCCAGCTCCGCACAAGTTATAAAGACAAGTAGAGACTCTTTTATGGGTGATTGTTAGAAACTTACAAAGACTACAAGTAAACTATCTTTATAGCTAACAAGACATTCCAAAATTTTCCTCTCAGGTTCTGCAAGAAACTACAATTCACAACCACCAGAGACACAGAAAGTAAAAACAAAAACAGAAGCTACACTTGGACTTCAGAGACAAACTGATGCAACTTCTCATAACTGTGTACAGCCAAAGACAAGTGAAATGTCAAATGATAGTGAGCCACTCCACTCCAAACCACTGCAGTTGTTTCTGTAGTGTGGTCATTGTCACAACTGTTGAACAAGCTACAATATTAACAAAATAACGTGACGATTAACAGTCTCGGGGAAGGAGTTTTACTATAGTCATCCAAAAACAACATAACCCGATTCAAAAGTAACAACAAAAACTCATCAACTATGCGAATTGGTCATTTCAAACTTGTAAGATCTCCTATTCTCCTTAACGTTCACATCATCGTCACGTGCTAAACCTACAAAACCCGGAAAAAAAATGAAGAAAATTATGAACAGATGAACTTGTATTAATCGAAACTTGAAATATTTGATAAACAATCATACCGTCAATCCAATGCATCGTTTAGATTGTATGATCATCTACTTCAATTTTTTGAAGACCTGCGAATATGAGTCATATGAATACAAAGAAAAACAGACAAAATGAGCAATAATGTTTATGATTGAATCACAAATTAGCAAGAAACAAGTGAATGAGCAATACTCTTCTCCAGTTCTTCTAAATCTTCTAAATCTTCAAGTTCTTCCTCTATACTGAACTGGCGTGGTGATTTCCGAAACCAATCTTGGCCACATATCATAGTTCGCAACATCTTAAAAAAAAAACATCAATGAACATTAAGATAGATCACAGAAAAGATACCATAAAGAGGTAATAGAAAAGAAAGCGCATTAGTACACTACCTTAGGAGTCAAATAGCTCTTAAATAGGTCCAAACAACGTCCTTGATTACTGAATGCAGACTCTAAATCAGCCGTGGATACAGGTATAGCTAGCACATCACGTGCCAAGTGTGATAGCACACGAAATCTATATCCATTAAGCTGCCACCACCTTAGTACATCACAATCATCTTCAGTCGGTTCATTCAAATACCGATCAAGCTCTGTATCCACAAGCTCATCATAAGCTTTCCTCTTCTTCGCCTTCAATTTTTCCCAGAGAGTCGCCATAATGCGCACCTTTACACCATCGCCATGATCTGGTGTATTACTTGGTGTTGACTCTTCATGCTCACTTTGAGAAGCCAAAGGAACATATATTCTCTTATACTCTTTAAACAACTCATTTAAAAGTTGCTTCACTTTGTCGAGGATCATCTCACCTTTTACCTCCCCATACAAGCAATGAAGAGCTATTGACACACAACCCATCTTCATTGTCGGATCAAGAATACCAGCTATGTAAATCAGCATATTCATACTTTCCGCATTACCCCAATACTCATCGTACTTTTCTTTCACTTTACAAGCCATTAATTTGAACTCCACATCCTCATTTTTTATCCACTGGTTCATGAAATCAAGAGCCTCAAAAATGTAAAAACAAGATGAGTTGCTTGTCACACCTAAGGGGCCAGAAACACGAGTGATTAATTCCTGAAACTTCTCCATAAACACTACTAGTTTGCTCACTTTTTTCCAATCATCCTCAAGGGGAGCCCCTACATTGTCAGGTTCAAGAAGATCCGACTCTTTATGAAGCTCAAGCCTTTCAAAAACACGCTGAAATTTCAAAGCTCTGTTCAACATTATATATGTCGAGTTCCATCTCGTGGGCACATCAAGATACAACGTTGTTTTCTCTATTTTCAACATCTCCACAAGTGCTTCAAACTCGTGCAGTTTATCAGGAGATAACTTAACAAATCTGACTGCACTTCGAACTCTCTCCACCGATTGCACATATTCATTTACGAGATCCCACATAACACGGTTGATGATTTGGGAAATGCATCTCACGTGTAAATAGTTCCCATCACTTATACAACCCTTACTTTGAATCACCTTTCTCAAATGATCACAAGTGATGTCATTAGAGCTAGAATCAACAATAGTAACAGTGAACAATTTATCGATCAAACCCCAAGAGAACAAACACTCCTTAATAGCCTTACCAATAGACTCATCCTTATGACTGGATATTAGACCAAAATTCAAAATCATTTTATGCAATTTCCAATTTTCGTCTATGAAGTGAGCTGTAACACACATGTAGTTAAGTTCTTGAGGAGATGTCCACATCTCAGTTGTCAGAGAAACCCTTTGGCATGAACTCCCAAGTAGTTCCTTCAACTCTGTTCTCTTCTTCAAATAAAGTTTATAGCAATCACGAGCAACAGCCATACGTGAAGGCATGCGAAATTGAGGCAAAAGGTAAGACACATACTCCCTAAAACCGGGATTATCAACAAATGTATAGGGCAACCCATCAACTAGGATCATAAGTATCAATGAATCTCGAACTTTTCTTAATTTAGCATTTAGTTGTTTCTCTTCAGGAGTTTCCAAAACTATTTTACTCTCTTTCCCTTTATCCTCTTTATCCAGATTTTTTGAACACCTTAATGCATGATTCTTCAAATTTTTTGTCCCATTAATAACAGAGTCTGAAGCATAAGTTTTCCCACAGAATTTGCATTCAGCCCTACGTTGACCAGTAGGAGTGACATACTTCTTAAAGCATACCCAGTATTTTGCCCTCTTTTTGCCTTCAATGTATACGCGTTGCTCTCTCGGATCATCTCGTGTATCAAATGAAGGCAGTGATTCCTTGCACATACTTTTACTATCTTCAGCATCATCACTACTTGAAATATTCATCATTGGAGGGGTTTCTGATGATCCAGGTGTTTGGTTAGAATAAGCACAGCGTCTTTTGTTTTTAGATCCAGAGCTAGACATCTAGTATACAAATGAAGTGATAGTTACTGATTGAACCAAGATCAGGTGAAAAAATTAACATGTCAAAAGAAATCTTACATTGGTTGACAACTGAATTGGATCTTCTGCTGCTAATGGCTTCACGGAGGATAGATGAAAACTGTCATCACATACACCCTTTTAGCATAGGCCATGAAATTTGTAGAATGGCATAACAGTAACCAAATGTTTGTACTAACAACAAACATCAGATAAGTAGTAAAAAAAAAAAAGAAATGCCGCTCACATATGACAATTTACAATTATGATAGGATTTCAATTTACAATCTAGATTCGACATTCACGCCCATTTCAAAAGTTGAAAATGAGCTAGAAAATTAGGATGAAGATATTCAACTATTGATTAAGACAGATGTACTTGACAATAATTAATATTGAACTCAACTATCAATTACCCTAAATATTACTACGATACTAAATAAGTTATAATATTATAAAGTACTCCTACTGTCACACTTACGCTTTAGATGCATCTTCTAAAATCCTCTTAGTTTCAGTGTTATCCTCAGCTAGCTCACTTGGTACCTGCCGAACTATTTTTCATTAGAAATGCAGAGAAGACGAAAGAACAAAAAGACACAAGATCCTTCGAGATACTAACCTTTCCGCTCGAGTTTGCCTTTTCAGGAGAAGCCCCAAGTGACAACAGTAACCTAACAATATCAACATGTTTGCATCTTGCAGCGTGGTGAAGAGGCTGCAAAAGTAATTTTAGCATAACAGTCAAGAAAAAACAAACCCAAAGGTAAATCAAGCTCCTACATGGTCACACAATCCCCAACCCGAGGATTAGATGGCAGGGGGGCAATTCAATTCACAGCCTGACCCCTTGGGGAAAATGAAAAAAAAAAGAAGATTTGATAATGATGCAATGTTTTTTTTCTTTTCTAGACAAAATACTATTAGGATTTAACATATGGTTGTGATTTACTCACAGTATCGCCTTTTGCATCAACTGATTCCATCATCTTCATAAAGCATTCTGTGCTTTTAGCAAGAGCAGTGTCGAATAGAAGTTGAACTACCTTAATAGACCCTGCAATAGGAATTGGCATGAAAGTGGAAAAATCTAAAATGCAGCTGTATTGATATATCAGAATGATAGACAGAGGCAAACAGATTACCATGTGTACAAGCCTCATGCAACGGAATTGCCCAATCATCATCCTTAGCCATCAAATCAGCTCCTTTGTCCAGGAGTAGCTAAGAAGAGATAATAATGTCAGTGACATTAACAATATAACAATGATGAATCAGCAACGAAGGATATCAGGAGGCAAATAACCTCAACACAAGGAAAATGGCCAAAGAAACAGGCAAGATGCAGAGCTGTGTCTCCATCTTTTATTGATACGTTAATGCTATCATCGTACAACCTATCTGTATTTATCCACACAAAAGAAAAAATTAGTAGAAAGAACCACCATTTAAGTGAAGATATGAAAAAAAACATATATTGCTCTTTAAATCGATTTCGCCAATTTTGCTCGAGTTCAATTGGTAAAACCTCCATCCCACGTATAGAAAGAGCTAACAGTAACACTCGGTTCCAAGTTCCCACTCTCCATCTTAAATAATTGCAGGACAAAATACAATCATAAACTTAGATAAAAAATAACATACACAGTGCCAAAACCTTCTCACTTGCATGTTTAGAGGTTAGAAACTCGATAACCACAAGCAATCAACTGAAATCGAACTGTTATCTCCTAAGTTCACTAATCAACAAGCAAAACATACGTACATGTATACCATAAAAATAAGCTTCAGTTCAGTAATCTCGCATAAAAATTATCTCCTAATCGATCATCAATAACACCAAAACTAGCACAGAAAATGAAAATGGAGCCTGTAAAAGCAACCAAATCAAGAAACTGACCATCGCTGAGCACATACCAAAAGCGCACACACAAAAAAAGTCCGTAACAATCAAAACCTTAGGGTTTAGGCTTCACTATGTGACAGTAACAATAACCGATGTAAGACTCAACAGAACAAAATGGAGGTGGAGGAGAAGAGGAAAGTGAAACCTAGAGCGCAATGGAGGGCATGGACGTCGCCGAGCTTAACTGCGGCGTAGAGGTCGCGGAGGTGGAATGGCGGTTCGGAGGCAACTTTAACCGCGCAATCTTCGTCCATAGGAGTACTGTCGTCTTCGTTGTGCGACATTTCTGTGACTCTGATTTCAGGTTGCTTCTTCTTCGCTCGGGCACTCTGTGGAGAACCAGAGCTTTGAAGGTGCTGTTGAGTGTCTAGTTCCCGGTTGTTATGTTCGCATTTGAATTCGAATTTTGTAATTAGGAGACGAAGAGACCCGTTTAGTATATATAACTAGAGCTCTCGTAATTTGTACCCAAAGTGACCCTGAATTCGATCCGACCAACTTTTAAGTCCGGTCAAAGTCGTATCAGAATGTTATGGAATTGGACAAACCTGCGGTAATTCACAAATTTTAATTAGAGAGTGAAACTTCATTCATCTTCTAAAATAAACTTGTTACGAATATCGAATTCTATTAAATTAATGTTATTTTCACGAGCATATGAAATGCAGTTGTACGGGAAAAAAAATGCTTATATTCATAATATAAGAACTTTCAAATATTGTCATACGAAGATTATATAAGTTTTGTTAATATTGAAACATGATATTCATTTTGAGACGGTTGTTTGTAAGTGTTGTTAAAAGTGAAAATTAGATAATTATTTTAAAATAAAATCAATAAACTCTTGAATAGAAATGGTAAATAGACGAGCGGTGTTGGAACGATTTTTATAATTCTTGTCTCTATTACTTTGTTTCTCAGTCTTATGATTCAATTTGTTCCCTCGAGATCTTATATTTTTGTTGGCATTACATGTGTAAACAT
>JAYMTG010000950.1:0-10157 GCA_036897565.1 Pelargonium exstipulatum
AACATGGTATAATACTTTTCAAGTTGAAAGTTGAATAAGAGATGAAAGTCCACAGATTTGAAATGTGTAATTAGACATCAATACGAATGCTACCAAACCAACCAAAAATAAGTACCTACCTACATTAAGTACATACATGATATCAATTTTTCGCTTGTGTGAATCCCCAAATTTCTTTGTGCATCGATTAAAAATTTTAGCTGAAAAATGGTAAAGTTTTTCTGAAAACAGATATCGTCAAATGTGTCGTCGTTTAGTCGGCAGATATAGGAATTCGGCGCTTTATCAATTTCAAAACAAAATTCTAGATTATTTTTTGTTGATTAGCAAATAATTACTTTTATTAAATGCACCTGAAGACGTGAAATAAAAGTACAAAAAGGAAAGACTCGGCCCTATACAATAAGACCGGACATCAAAAAAACAAAAAGGAACAAGGTCATGTGTTGTCGCCAACATCGGTCAACCCGAAGCCTCTCAATGATAGCCTTCTTTTCATTTTGTTTGGAGCAACTTTTTACTCCTATCAAGTATTTTATTTTTCTTAATAAAGTACTGCTTGCTTGCCTATATATGTTTACTACATTCATTTACATTTTCATACTATGACTCAAATATAATAGATTATCATGAATAAGCATTAACAAATCCAATCCCACAGTAAATTTAGTATACATACAATCCTAAATATCAGCTTAAATATTGTAGTTTTGCTCAAACTAGCCACCCTTGCATGATCTCCAAAGATTTGAAACTGGCTGTCAAGAATATTTAACATGATTAAAGAATAAAAGTTTCATACCAAATATCTGAAGCTGCCTCGCTCAAGCCCTAGCTATCATGCTCTACATGTTCTTTATTATCTCAATCTCTTTACATGCCTATTCATCAATGATTTCAATTTTTATTATAAATTGTTTTCACTCGTTTGTTTGATGGAGATTGCGATCTATTTTTCATTTTTAGAAATTTTGTTTTCTTTTTCCATGTGAGAACTTTTGTTTTGTTTTTCCTGGTTGCAAATTGTTTAGAAATGAATTTTGATGCACTTCAAATCTTAGAAGCCGTGAAGACCAAGGAGGAGAATAACAATTCATTCGGTTTGATTGAATGTGATGCTTTATATCTTTCTGAGCAGATTTTTGTTGTGGCTAGACTAAGGTTAAATATTCGCTTTCTATAGCAAAGCCCAAACAAAAGAGGCCCAAAGAGACAAAAGCCCAACAAGAAATGGTTGCCACCACAAAATTGTTACCATTTTCAAGCCTGAATTAGCACCACAAAATTGCTTTGAAGTTTTCCTATGTTACCTGGGTTATACAACACAATACAAAACTGGACAAAACCAAACATGGCTGCTGCAATTCCAGAATCTATGATACACAATTTCAAGTTCAAACCGAATGGGACAAATATACAAAATACGACATCAATCGACATAGGTGTAAGTGAAGGTCACCTCCCAAAACATTTCATTACCGAAGAGGTGAGTGTAGAGTAGAAAAACTTCAACCCCGCTGATCCACCAGGAAAGTACGAAAAAGCATAATATGCAAGCGCCATAACCTAAACAAATTTCATCAATACATCAATTACAAGTAAATCAGAAAGGTCAACTAGAAGTAAAAGCGGGATCCAAAGGGAACAATAGAATAACTAAGGACACGAGAAAGGATAAAATCAAATACCTGTAACACGGAGAAGAGTACAGATAGAATGTAGCTGTGAAGCACCATGGAAACGTATATAGTTCCCACCATAGTTCCCAAAAATCCTAATGTGAAAGGAAGTCTCTGAAATTTAGAGGAAAAAGAAAATAAAACATTAGTCGAAGTTAAATCATGTTCATCTTATATTTTTTGAGCTAGTCTTAGGAGGAAAATTGACATCTAGAAATGATACCTCTTTCGATGACATGTGACTAAACTGATTCTTTGGACCCTTGAGTGCGAAAAATGATGCAATAGTGAATATACATCCAAGGGTAAAGCAGATTGCAAATTTCTGGGGCATAATCACCATAACCGGAAGGAACATGGTAAAAGCGATGAAAACAAAGAACACCCCACTTGCCAGAAGTAAACCAAAATACATAAGTGATTTTCCAGAAGGGACATTGCTAGTAGCAGACTGAAAGTTCCCGGGAATATCTCTCACGCCTTTTGAAAACCCTGAATAAGTACCAAAGATATCAAACAAAGCTTGTTGGACAGCCAAAATATCACGCAGTGACACACTTGGTATCTATTTAAGTTTTCCCTGTAAGAACATATCAGTATCATAGTTATCAGCTCTATCCATTTTGACCAAAACGGGACACAACAATCTATTATGCAACAACTGCAGGCAACCCGTCGACTTTCTTAAGTTAAACTTTACAAATATTGCAACCACAACAGTCTCTTTTTACCTTTTACATTCTATTATGAAAATTCTAAGACTGGAAGAGCAAAAGTATCACCTTCCCTTCGCCTCTCCCAAAATAACACACACACCTTTTATAGTCTACCACAAACAAACTTGTTCTTCCAACAATGGTGATACATAATTCAGGTTGATATACATGTTCGTTCCTTATCCATAAATATCAACAAATTTATAGGGGCTAATATTTGATCATTTATATTGATGTATAGAGCACAACATAAAGTTCAATCTACAAACTGGATGATAAAAATATAATAGTACACCCTCCATTCCAAAATATGTGTCATACTCACTAAATTTGTTTGTCCCAAAATAAGAGTCATCTTACCCTTTTGGTAAGTGAATTTTGGATAAATTACCAAGATAAGTTAACGATAGCAACTTGAGTTTTTTTACAAAAAGACAAAGGGGGTAAGTTACACACTAATTATATTATTTATCCTTAACTTTTGCCCCAATAAATCAAACAAGACACTTATCTTAAAAAGGAGGGGGTATAAAACAACAACCAGGGCCATTTATAATAAATGTTGGGGTCAACAACATAAATCCTTTAACAAAACTGTTTGAGATCCCTAGTCGTGTTCTCCTACTCCACTCCATCCTATTTAGTGCTATTTTCTCTTTTAAGTTAAGTGTTATCATGTCTTTCCTCATTTGTTTTTCTCTGTTGATTTAGGCCTATCCGAATCCCTCTGTTATTACTCTCTCCGTCCCAAATAGCATAGTTAGAAGCCCTTCAATAAGTTACAACAAGGGCACATGGGAGTAGAAAGGGGAAACTGCAACTCTATTTTAATCATCCTTAATTGTTACAAAAAAGAAGGAAAGTGAACCCTCATTTTGGGACGGAGGATGTATAACAATATGATTTATCTAAATCTAAATGATAAGAAGAATTATGAATAAACCTAAAATGTTAGTTTTAGAATCTTTGATACAAAATCGTGAAGATACAAGGAGTGGTTGAGTATATGTAAGATACCTATCAACTAATATTAGAATGAAATGTAATAGCATGAAGGTGAACCTACTGCACATTTCCCATAAACAAATAACCATTTTCAAGCTCACGCATGCATATTATTCATTCTTAGTTTAACCACATAATATCATAAATCGAATCATGTCAAGATTCCAATGGAGACACCATCCTAATTACATAAGCCAACAATTGTTGTGAACATGTTCGAAGTCACTACTGTTATACATAAAATGACTGTCAACATGTGGTAGGTTCCCTTCTTAAAAATTGGTATCTGGCAAAATGAAATTTTGTATTTAATAAGCTAATTACAATCAATACAATATTCTTTAAAAAAATATATGTTTGAGGAGACCTATAACTTCCTTAAACCCATAATAGAAACTATTAAAAAAGGCCTGTTCTCAGGAATCCAACGCAGTAAGGATCGTCCACTGTATTCAACAGCACACAAAATCCAGAATTTATACCTCATTATACTCCATGCATGAGACAAATAGAAGATGCACCACAATAGAATCTACTGAAATCAGAGGTATGCCCTCCCCATACAGCATCATCACAATCTACACCTCAAGCAACTATTTCCAGTACAGAAATTTGTTTGACTTGGGAGTAGTGTATTATTGCATATAGCTCCACATCCTTACAAACCAAATCATCATAACTACTCTCAGTATCTTCTGGAAACACACACACACAAAAGACACTTATACCAAAATTTCTTTACCTGATTAAATCTATCCATCAGAATCTGAATTCACTCAAGAATCAAAAGCTGCATCTGCTACCTTATCTTCCAAGATAGTTTCCTTCAATAGGTTTTTCGGAATCTTCACAGAAAGATCCCAAGTTGCCCTAGTTCATTGATGATAACTATTGTTTCAAACACTTATTCACTCCATTCACTCAAGATATACATGTATTACCAATCCATAAAACTATCCGACAAACATATGCAAACAACTAATAACAACTTAAAATGAATGTGCCATGTACCGAATTAACAAGTTACAACTATATGATCAGCACATCTGGCCCTGCCCAAGTGGATTTAACTTGTAAATTGATTTACTTAATCTTCAACTTTACCCTATCACTCACAATACATCCCTGAGGTTATGATACATAGATTTCAAACAATAATAATATCAAATAGGTGATCAGCCAACATGAAATCTAGTGTATCAGAAAACAGAATATGGTTCTGAGTTCTGACCTAGTAACCTCAAGCTACATATACTAAGTAACAGTACCATCATGATTTACACATTTTTAAAATGAACACATTGAATCCATTATGAGCCCTACAAGAGTCCAATCCATCAAAACAGAAACAGAAACACATACAATTCCATGAAATAAACAAATGAATTAAATTTGATATATAAGAGTGAAAATGAGGCAACAAATCGATCAGAATGAGAAACCTTACACGCTAAAAGTGCCGGAGACGGAGCTGTTCGCGGACCGCATGGCGGATTCGAGATCGAAGGGCAGGGTCGTAGAAGAGGCTTCCTCGGAGTCCCTTGTGGCGGAGTAAGAGGTCCATTCAGATAACAGAGACGACGAGGGTTTCTCGGGGTCGTCGGCGTTACCGGCACCGGCACCACTGCTCTGAGAAAACCAAGACTGCATCGTCTGCATCAGGATCTATACGATTATCTTCCTTGCAAGAATAACTGTCGGAATCGGATCGAATTTGTGTTTGTTGAGAGCCTAAGGTAAAACGGCGTCGCTTTGAAGTTTTGGTGGGTCAATGGCTCTATGCTCATATCTGGTTTGCTCAACAAGAAAACATAATAAATGAATAAAAATGTTGAAAATTTGAAATGAGCTTTTTATTTCATTCTTTTATGGAACGTTCAATTCCTGAATTTATATGATGGTATATAAAACTTCATAAGTTTACTTGATGAATAAGCTTGCAACATGTGACGTCCAAGTGCCACGTCATTGCTCTCACGATATTGAAAACCTAAGACCGGAACGCGGCTTCGTGAACTTGCTCTTGGAACGTAAACCTAAGAGACGTACTTGCTCCAACAAAGGGCTCCCAAAACTTCGCACCTACAAGATCCCAAGTCTTACACGAAAACCTTCTGCGACATCCAACCTTTGGGCAATTCGCAAAGAAAAAGGAAATAAGACCAAAAGAAAAGGATAAGATAAGGTCGAAGAAAACTTGTACGACGCTCCCCCAAGCTTTTTAGGTGGCCCTATCGCACACCGCGCTCTTGTTGAGCTTTTGTATCAACAATAGCTTATACAAAGTGTTGTTTGGCGTTTTCCTTGCGCATCAAAGGGGATACGAAGGCTAAAAAGCTATGTCGCGTGTATTGAATCGTCAAGCGCTCGGGTATAGTGCACCCGGAGAAGCAAGAGCATAAACCACAAAGTGGGTCCGACTTGGATCCCATTTCACCATTGGCCAATCACGCGTAAAAACATGGCAAGGCTTTGTTTTTTTGATATAGTGGCAAAAAATACCCTTCTCATAGTAAGATAATAAGAATTCATTATCTCGTATTCACTTTCTCTTTGTAGATTATCTATCTAAAATGCTCTATGCATGTGATTTCGATTGAGATCTCACTCTCATGCATGAGTTGGTGTCCCGAAACTACACTTGATTAGGTCATTCTTTGGCGTGTTGTCTCGCACGGTCAAAGGTCTAAAACACCATAACCCAATGCCATGACATAGAACACTGACACCACATAGTGACATCGAAACTTAGAAACTTTTTTTAATATATGGACAAGAAGACAAACAACGATCTTTTTGATATTGTATAAAAGAGAGATATAGCGGATTATGCTTTTAAAATTGCATAAGATGAAAATAACACTCCAAAAGCTAAAGATGATGTTAGAACATGTGTGACAACGTAACATATAAAATGTCGAAATGTAGATGATCACAGTGATACATTATGAATGTGTATGATGCAATTGTAAATGAAAATTGTAACATATGAACATAATTACGAATTAAAATTACATTGTTTTTTTATTCTTATTTAGAATTTGAATGTTTTTAGTGTATTATAATAAAAATTCATACATGAACACTCAAACTATATAATTATACCGCTAATAATACAAAATAAACATAAAAAAAATACTCATATACTTTTCATAATAATTATAATATAAAATGTATTGTTTTTAAGTTTTAACAAAACTAAATATGACCCGGGCATCTTTCAAAATATATATACATAATATATATGATTAAGACATGTTGGATCAAACGATTTAAACTTTATGAATTTTCTCTAAGGTATCAGGTTCAAACTTCCACGTTGACGATATGAGATCGGAGTGTTAGGTTTAAATGAGAGAACTACCCCTATTGTATAACTCAAATGATAAAAAAAAACTAAATACGAATTCTTTTTTTCTTTTTTTTTTTGAGCGGAAAATACGAATTCTATTTGTTCAAGAGGTAGGAAATAATCCAAATACTCTCTAACTTAAATAATAAATTATTTGTTATGAAATTGATCGGTCCGGTTCCAAAAAATATTATAGTGTGTTTGGGAACCCTCATTTGATTTAAAATGCTGAATTTGAATCAAATGAGGTGTTTGGGAACTCTAAGAATTTGGATTTGGATTTGAGTCAAATCCAATGGCATTCTAAACATGCTTTGAGCATGAGATTTCAAATGACAGCTCATATCTTGTCATTTGAAATTCTATGTTTTCCCAAACATTATATTTGTATTTAAAATACAACATTTCAAATCTAAAATTTCAAATGACGAATTTCAAATCAAATTCATGTTCTCAAACGCAACCTTACTTAGTGTGATTCAAAACTATAACCTCTTAATTATTAAATGTATGTGATGTCTATTTGACTTACTAGTTACTACATGGCTTAATTGGTGTGGATTTATTAACTGAAAATGTTCATTTCAAGGGTGGTACCAAATGCTCCATTATTAATTACACATAGGGGTCCACTCTCATAAGTCATCATATGATGATTCACAATTTGCAAGGTCTCATATTAAATGACCAAAAAGAGAAATCATGTGTTGTGTTTGATTTTGCATTTGTATGATATTTGAATTCATGTAGACTTGCTTGCTACTCCTACTTTCATTTACTACTATCATCTTTCACCCATGACTCCTCTTAATAATTTTACCAAACCACATTTAATCTTCTTGCCACTTACATATAACTTCATCATTACTATACAATATATAATATACATATAGGTGTAAAAGAGTAGTTGTACTTATAATATTAATTTTTTGTGATTAACATATGGTATATATAAACACACTATTTTAACTTATCACGTAATGAAAATGATTTAAATGATACTTCAGTTCAGTTGTCTTTCAATTAAGATTATGTTAATTTGTTTTTTGTTTGTTGTCACGTTTAGATTGAAACGTATACGTTTTATACTAATTTACGAATGTCTAACATTTGAGTTGAAATATGTTATCTCCACACAATTAATCTTTATGATCATCTAAATTGTTCTCATATAGCCAAATCTATGAATACATGATATAGTACTAATTATAAATTGCAAAAATAAGGAAAAGAAAGCTTCATTCCATGGAAAAGAAATGACAACATGTGACAAAAGTATCCAACTAATTAAGGTGGCTTTTTTGGAGGGTGCTTGGAAATAGTAAAACATAAATAGCTACATTACATAGGCCATGCATGCTTCAAGGCTTGTAAATAGTGTACACTACTCTTACTATTACTATTACTATTTGGTTTGGTCTCCTCATTTAACTTTCTCTCCTTACTCTTTGTTTGGCTCTCCCACATAAAAGAATGTGCATCTCATGTAATTCCAAACACAAAAGTCCCTTTTACTTTTCTTTTCTTTTCCTTTCTCATTTAAATTCAAATAATCAATAATTTTGTTTGCTTACTTAACCACTTTTTTATGTGTAACTAGATTTTTTTTTTCCGGCGTTGCTCGGGTCTTTGTCTCATTCGATTGTTTTATTAATGACTTTTGTATTAACGTTGCTTGACTTTTTCTTTAAAGCTTGATTTAGTATTTAAATTAAAATTAAAACTGTAATTAATAAATATAACATTTATCCACATATTAGGGTTTTAATGAGTGCAAATGACATTTTAGTCATTTTGTATAGCTAAAATTTGTTTTATTCTTATTTAATAAATAGTGGGTCCCAGAGTGACATGTGTCATTCAATAATTGAAAAAATTTGAGAAACTTTAGTGACACGTGTCACTCAATTGGAATACTCATTACAAATTATATATATCACATTATTCATTTTATTAATATTTCACGTCAATATAAAATAAGTCTAGTAAATCAGAGATTTATAGAATGTGACGGTAGTTTTTCAACATAATATATACTTGATTATGTTCAAGAAATTTTGTTTCAAACAAAAAAAAAATAGTGCAAGAAATTTAAATTATATTTATAAAATAATCAATGAAACTAATGAGTATATATATTTTTTCTCTTTGAATGCATGAAATTAATATACTTGATAATCACTTTATACATTAATTAATGAATGATGAATATGCAATACATGGAGATGGTTCAAATGTCCTTCTCAAATCCATAGGAGAAAGTTTGATTGATTAAGAAATAAGATGCTTGTTGTTGAAAATGGACTCCATTTTTGCTTTAATATTTACTACTATAACCTAAGCATCCAAATGAACTAATTTTGGAGCTTATAGATAGATATAGCCTTAACCCTACCTACTTCCACAACACAACACAAGACCTCAACTTTTCATTTTTATTTTCATAATTAATTCCAAGTGAAGAAAATGGTCCATCAACCCATGAAAATACCTTTCCTCCCTTCATTGTCTTCTTCCTATGGAGTAGGGTTGTGTGGCATCTTAATTAGGTGATTGAGAGAAGCAACCAAAGTTATGATCATGAATTGAAGACTTGATTTTTAGGGTAAGTTTGGATTATAAATTTAATAGATTATTTGTTTATTAACTCAAGTAAACTACTTTCGGAATGAATGAAACTTTTCGACAATGTGACAACCTTGTATTTTAGTGAAAATAACTCAATTCGTATAAATAAAAAGTATCGAATACGAGTTTTTACGTATACATATCTCTACAGATAATCTCAAAAAACTGCCTAAGGATTGAGATGAATGTTGTATGACTATACAACCCAATTTGACTTGAGAGAAAATGACTCTAGTCGGTTTAATAAATATTGATATTGAGTCTCTGTACATATTTCTGCACATAATGTCAAACACTATCCCAAAGAATATAGGGATTGCAATATGAGAATGCATTCAATTTAACTTGAGTGAAACTAAATCTAGTCGCCTAAATAAGGAGTCTCGAATAAGAGTTTTGTTCTTATGTATCTTCCCGCATATAATGTCAAACATTATCTTAAGGAATATAATGTTTTAAATATGCTGAAGCTAGCCATTTGAAATGAATCTCATTAGTATTGAAAATCCGATGTACAACCAAATATGTCAACTTAAAGCTCGGGTTGAAACGAGAGATTTGAAAATCGAGTCGGATAACCCACCTATGTTCGTGTACTTTCCATGAGGGACTTGAAACCAGAATCTCTTACAATTAGTGTCAAGGTTAAGTCTTTTTTACTCAAATCTAAAAAAATTAACCCAAAATCTATATTGTTAACTCTAACTTGCATCGGGGATAGGTTGGGTGGTGCGTGATTGGAGAGGGAGGTGTTGGGATGGAGTGTCGGAAGCTAGG
>JAYMTG010000951.1:0-10154 GCA_036897565.1 Pelargonium exstipulatum
ATTTGCAAGAATTTGGTGGCTTGTCTTGCCTCTTGTGGATCATTATAGTTGATATTTAAATCTAAATTATAGATGCTTTCATAGGTTTAAGTTTACATTGCCAATGGACTTTGATGATTCTTCTCATTTGGAAATTTTGAAGCAAGCGTTGTTGAGGGCAATCCATGATCTTGACGCCAAATTTTCAAAGGCAAGTTCTATTCAATTTTTTCTTGGCCTCCTTAATTTTTTAATACCTGGAACATTACACATAGTGCCTAGTTTTCTCAATTATTTTTTTTTCTCTATGCTGATATTTATTTAATTAATATAGGAAGCATCTAGCAATAATCTTAATTCGGGTTCCACGGCCACAGTTATACTGATTGCTGCAGGTCAGATTTTAGTTGCCAATGTTGGGGACTCAAAGGCTCTTTTATGCTCTGAAAAGTTTCAGTCTCCTGCAGAAGCTAAAGGTAAAAAAGAATGTCAACATGGAAACTATCTAGTTAATATTTGCATATATTTTTATCATGGCATAATTGAAGCAGAGGTCATGTTCTATCACCCTTTGTTTTAGTGTTGTGCCAGAAATGTTTGATTACAGTGTAGGGGTCATGTTCTATTATTTTCGTTACTTTAGTGTTTGCATAATTGAGGTTACTCATTCCATGACATTTGGAACTGCAGCCACTTTATTAAGGATATACCGGCAAAAAAGACATAGTGGTGCCATTTCACCCACGAAATATTCTGGCAACTGTAAGTCAGCAACCTCTGATGGGCTGGTACATCTTTTTGCCAAGGGGTTGACAAGAGATCATCATCCAGATCGAGATGATGAAAAGTCTAGAGTGGAAGCTGCGGGTGGTTATGTTCTTGAATGGGCTGGTGTGCATCGAGTTAATGGTCAGCTGGCTCTTTCCCGAGCTATAGGCGATGTGTCTTTTAAAAGGTGGGGTCCATGACTTCTAAATATATGTAGATTTGCTTTCCTTTCCTCTATCAAAAAAAAAAAAAAAATAATAAAATAAAATATGCCATGTTTTTTTAATTTCAAAGAACTGTGCACTTTTAGCTTGAATTCTTGCTATCTGAAATCAAACATTTTCTATTGTATTTTTATGTGACTCTAACTTTCATAGAATAGGTATATTGGGGTATTACCTTCTCACTCATTTATTTCGTCCTCCAAAATTTTCATCAGTTATGGTGTTACATCAGCACCTGAGGTGACAGATTGGCAACCTCTGACTGCCAATGACAGCTATCTGGTGGCTGCATCTGATGGTGTGTTTGAAACACTGAGCATGCAGGATGTCTGTGATTTACTGTGGGAAGTAGATAATTTTGATACTGTGGGAGCAGAACTTCCATCTTCATGCTCATACTCCTTAGCTCACTGCATAGTAAACACTGCCTTTGAAAGGGGCAGTATGGATAACATGGCAGCTGTTGTGGTTCCCCTACCCTCAACTGGTTTTACTGAAAACCATCTGAAGGGAAGTTTTGTCACTGAGGGAGGCATAGATTGCCCAAATTATGGGCTACAGAAGTTCATGTACGAACAATCAGGTAGCTCACTCTGTTATTAAATAGGAAACACAGATAGTAATATTGATATGGAAATGCAATATTGGTAAGAGAGAAACTAATATAATGACTTTGCAACTCAATAATTTCTCTCTCTTCCCATTATATGTTTGGCAGTTGGCACAAATGAAGATTTTCTTTTTGATTTTTCTGTTTGCTTGCTTTGTGTGTCTCTGTGGATTGAAAGCTACATCTTAGGTTGTGCTGACAACCTTCTACAATCTGGTAATAGAGAACTATAGTAAGTTCGGCTCAAAATTTGGCACAATTTACAAATTTTACTCAGTTATCCTTTTCTTGGAAATTATATATTTAACAATTATTTTTGTTTACTCAAGTTAGTAAGGCTATCCTTCACTAACCTCTAAAATCTGATCCTTATATGTGTTACCTAAAGAACTTAATATGAAAATGCCGCTCCTTATCTTGAGTCCAACTGTCAATGGCATTAGAAGTCTCCTTCTGATGTAAATTCATATAGACTAGATTATCATAAATTTTACCTTTGGTCATGTCATCTGTGGTGGTTGTCCGCTCGTGCTAAATTTATGTCCTAGTTCAATATATCATAGATAATATTGTTTTTTTCATTAGTTCTCCATATCTTGTTCAGTCTGTTACATCATTGCCTATGCTCACTTTGATGATTCCCTACTTGCTAATGTCATAAGTTTTTATTTTGCCACCCTGTTCAGCTGACTCGGTTACTTCGGAATTGATGCCATTGGACCACGTTCACCCTATCATGGGAACATTTGACAGGTTATTGGTAAGAGTTGAAAGACAGTAACTTTAATTTGTTAATTCTTTTATCTGTTAACATGTAATTTTTACATTGTTAGTGAGTTATTAGATGCCTTAATCTCACACATTTACTTCTAAAAATGATGATTTTTGCTCTGTTCAGCTACAATGAATTATCTGATTGACTTAAAATTAAAGTGAATTTCTGGCTAGTGTCATCTATATTGGTTGTTTGCTTGTTCTGTCAATCATCGGATTTGATTATAAGATTTCTCTTGAGATAACAGGATTTTTTTTTAAGTAGAGTGTTAGAGCATTATTACAGGAAAAGGTTGGTTGAGTGATTTTAGCTACTTGTCTTGACCAGATTGAAGGAAGACGTGGCAGTTTTGAGTGTTTTTATTTATTTGAAAACCTTGATGAGAATGTGGAATATGCATTGCAAGCCTCAAAGAATGACCAAAAATATGATCTTCCCCAGGCTCTGCCTGAGGCACTGGATCATAGCCACGGTAAGTAAATGTATTCTTGCGCATGTATAGTTACACTCACTAATCAGTATTCTGTCAGCTATGAATGCTTATCTTGCATGGTTTATTGTTAATGTAGTAATTACCCGGGTAAGTCTTGACTGTTCTATTTCTTGGTTAGGTGGATCGCTAAATTTTTACAATGACCAGAATTTGTGCTTGCGCTTTGGGATGACTGTTGATGGAGCTGAGGATCAATGCATAAATCCGGAAGGCTTTGCTCGTTTCCTAGGTTTGCTTGAATCAATTCCATGGAATGATACTGGTTCTAGTCATGGGTCATATGATTATGTTCCGCCTGATTTGAGGTACGTATTGTCATTTTTTCCTAAGAACTGTTGGAGCATATCAAACATACAAAGTTATTCATTAGACGCAAGAAGTTTCTTGACATCAGATATTATTTATATACCTTTTCAGCGAGCCTTTTATGTAGCATATAATATCTTAACTTATATTTGCCATTATGAACTAACAGTTAGGTCTTATTTATATAGAAGGGAACATACGGATTGTCATTGACCACAGTGTTTTTCTACCTAAGTTTATCTTCCTGCATAGTGTGAGAAGTCCATGGGTGACGCTTCTAAAGAAAATTTCTTGGCCTTTTACAGGGCTTTTATGGCCACATATAGCGCTTGATCCATTACATATTAGTGGTTACTATTTGGACTAACCGGATATATACACTCTGTCTTTTACTATTAGTCGATTGTGGATTAGAGGTCATAATCATTGGATATATAGTCTTTGGTATTAAAACTTAAATGAAGTAGTTGATTGTGGATAAGAGTTCATAAGTCATAACAACTGTTCTGATTTTTAGCTGAGAGAACTAAGGAGTTTCAATTATTATCTATTGTGTTCTTCCATTTAGTGGTGGGATGTCTTCTTCGCATGATATATGTTGGTGGTTTAAATATTGTTTATTCTTGGAACATTTATGAAAAATTCCACTTCTTGGTTATTCTTCATCTTCCTGTTTTCCATTCTGAGTTGGGATGTCTTTTCTACACTAGCCATTGATGATCTTCAGTTTAATAATGGTTTGCCATGTTATAGATGAAATTAGTAATACTTTTGTTTATTCTTGGAACAAACCTTTATGACAGTAACCTTCATGATTGTTAGTTACGTGCTTAAGAAAAGGTTTGGTCGTGGAGCATATGGTGAAGTATGGCTTGCTTTGCATTGGAATTGCCGTGGCAAAAGCAAAAGCTTTTCGTTTCATGATAGTAGAAATTCACAGAGTAGCTCATCTACTGAAAACTGTCATACTGGTCCTCCAGAAGAAAACTTATATATCTTAAAGCGTATAATGGTAAGCTTTTAGTTCTATGAAATTGTCTTTTACATAGTTTCATAATTCATTTGTTATCAACAAAGAATCAGGTAATTTTATCTTTATTTCTCTGAAAATTAGTTATCTAATACAAAATTTATATCTAATTTTATATAGCAGCTAGGATAGTTACTCAAATATCCAAGTCCACCCATCCCTGGGCAGTTTCACAACTTGATTTATTGAGGTGCTAATATGGGCCTTGCCATTGTGTATCTATTTGATTATACTTTTTATCAGCTTGCTTTTACTGGGCATCCTGAGTAAGAAGTATAAAAGCTGATTCCATGATCACACTAATGCTTTTTCCTTAGATATTCTTACGATAATTCTGTCTCCTTTTTTGGCCATTCTCTAGTTTGGATGCCTAACTGCACTTTATTGTCATATCCTTACTGTATTGTGTGAACATTTGTATATCATCTATTGTGTTTAATAACTAGAACAATCTGTAAAGTATTTGCTTTTGAGAATAGGCTTGTGGCATAAATGATCAATTTATTACCATGACCAACAGGTGGAGAAAGGGACCGCTGTTTACTTAAGTGGTTTACGGGAGAAGTATTTTGGCGAAGTCTTTTTAAATGCATCTACATGTCTTGGGGGCTTATTACCTGCTGACATGTCAAACTTCTTTCACGAGTCACAATCAAACTTCAGTGACACACTTGAAACAGAGGAGTCAGTAATCCATGAGAATGGAAATTCGAGCTCTGAAAATATGTTTCAGAACAAATTTGGACTACACAGCTCTATTCACGAAGAAGGTTTGAACCATATCGCGAGATATGTAGAGTCTTTTGAGTCTCGGTCGAATGAAATTTGGCTTGTATTTCAGCATGAAGGTGTGCCACTGTCAAAGCTTTTATATACAGCGGAACTAGAAAGTTCTGCCGACAGGGAAAGCGCTGAACAGATGAAGCAAGCTCAAATATTGCGTCCATCGAAGTGGTGGCATTGGTTGAAAACAACAGATGCAGGGCAAGAGGAAATGCGCAATCTTATATTTCAGTTGGTATGTCTGCAATGTAAATTACATTTTTTATAACAAAATAATTTGGTTCAATGGGCTGAGCTACACAGCAGGGAGTAGCTCTCCCATTTACCCATAACCCCTCCCAACACCACCCAACAAGATTCGAACCCACAACCTCTACTAGAGAGGAGTGGTGCTTGAACCATTGGGTTGTCCCCTTGGGAACAACAAATTACCTATTGAATCTTGCATTATCACGAGTTTTTATTGAATTGGCTAAATGTACATATAAATTTATTCCTACTGTAATCTTGTATATATGTTTGCTTTGGACATGGTTAAAAAATGTTTCAAGTGAGCAAAAGTGATGATAGGTAGATGCTTAGGAATTGTTTCCCTCCAGACCATGGCGTACTTGTAATTAGATCTTATTTTAGGCTTTGATGTACCTAGTTAGTGCATTTGTCATCTATTTATGTTCTGATTTTGCACTAATACTGGTACTTTTCTTTTTTTCTTTATTGTCTCAGCTGATGGCTGTCAAGTCCTGTCATGACCGGAAAATCACACACAGGGACATAAAACCTGGTAAGGGTATTGCCTTATTTTGTCAAAGCTGATCCTAATGTTATATCTAAATATTAGTTTGTAATTACATCAACCTTCTGCTTTCAATCATCTCCAACTTTTTCCCTGTTGACCAGTCCAAGTATGCATTGATTTTCAGTCATTTGTGATCTATTTTTAAAATTAAGATAAAAGTGTTGACATATCAACACATATCAGACAGTTCATGCTGACCCATAGTTGTCTGTTCCAAGTGTCCCTACTCCTTACAATTGTTAACTTTCGTTCCCTGTCCTGTGGCCACCCTATGCCATTTTTTCCTTTTCAACGGCGGAAAGGTATTAAGGCAAATATCATTTTTTTTTTCCTAATTGCTTGCTTCACACATTCCATCTTTTCCCTCTTCTTGTGCTTTATTTTGAGGAGTGTTCTAACTTGGAATGCTTTCATATTTCTTGGAAGAAAACATGGTGATATGTTTCGAAGATCAAGAGACTGGGAAATGCCTGAACAGAAGTCAGAGAGAAGATAAGAACTATACCACAAAAATGTACTGCAAAATAAATTTTACGATACTGTGCATGACATAATATTTGCATCTTTGTTAAACTTTGCACTTACAGAACCAATAGTAAACAGAATATTACAAATATATATGCTTTTGCTTATCTCATTCTTTGTATCTTGACAAACCTTGTTTTTTATCATACATATTGATTGTACGAGTATTTTTCCCGATTTGATTCATTTCCCTCTTATGTCCCCATGCCTTACAACTCAACTTACAGGCCACCAATTTAGATTGAAGCAGTATTTGGATTACAGATAATACCTTTCTAGTAGAGGATGTCCTGACATCAGCTCACGAAACAGTTTTTTCCAGTTTATGTGTTCCAGCAAATTCTGTTGTCCACTTCAATCATTCTTTGAGCATGATTTGGGAAGTGAAGCACCATGATTCGTGCACATGTTTAAATTTGTAGTACCTTCCTTGTTCTTTTTGATTTGCACTGTATAGGTGCTTCCTATATATCGATGTTACAGATTGGTCTGTGATGCCTATTTTATTTCTTATCATCTAGGCGCATTATTGACTTTGGTAGCGCAATTGACGAGTTCACAATGAAACATCTTTATGGGTCAACTGGACCTTCTAGGTATCTTAATTTTTTGTGTAGCCTTCCTATTTTATATATTAATTCTTCTGTGCCTGCTCCTAATATCTTAGCAAGTGTTTGTAATGCACACATTTCCTCCCTTAAATCTGTATTGGGCCTTTACAGAGATGAACAGACTAATGAGTATACACCTCCTGAAGGTTTCCTTAACTCTAGCTGGTATCAAGGGCCAACAAACAGAATTTTGAAGTACGTACCCTTTTCTTTAAATCTATTCTAAGAATGTGGAAATTAGATTCCTGGTTAGAAGGTTTAAATACATGTTTTTAGAGCATGCTAAGCATCCATAATTTACTTCAATCTGGATGCTTTAATTTGTATCTGCTGGACTAATTTCCTGAGGTAATTTGGTATTTATATGACAGGTATGATATGTGGAGTGTTGGTGTTGTGATGTTGGAGTTTATTTTAGGATCACCAAACGTTTTTCAGATAAGTCCTATAACTGGTGCTCTTCTGGATCAGCATCTTGAAGGTTGGAATGACGACATTAAGGAGCTTGCGTACAAGTGAGTCTTGTCCAAAAGAAGCATTTAGGCTTCTACTTATAATTGATAAATGCATCTATTGCTACTTACATTCATCAATCTGCTTGATGAATGGAATGGCTATATATGTTATATAGACAAGACCACAATCATTTTTGCAAATTATCGTGGGTTATAAATATTTTATTATGCATGGCCTCATATAAGAGAATGTGTAACATTGATGAATGAACTACATATTAAATTATATAGATCCTTCCTATTGTATAAAGTGTATATTTTAAGAAATTCCCAATGATGTACAGACAGGCTGCCTTAAGTAAGCACAAACACAATACAATAATACAATCTAACTATAGAGTATAGACCTTGTGGATGGATCATAAGAGCAGTATCTACTCGTTCTAAGGAGAGTGAATATTTTGCACTATTTCATTTAGCCTGGTCTTTGAGATTGATAAGTGGGATTTTTTTTCCTGCCAGACTTAGAGCATTCATGGAAATGTGCATCTTAATCCCTGGGAGTTCCTCAAAACATCACCGGACTGGTAATTCAGCGAATCAAGTAAGTTTATCGACTTTTATTGCTTACTACCATCCTGATTGTATTTGTACTCTGTTGTACATGTGTGTCAAAATTCTGCTTTTTATAATTACTAATTAATTTCATAATATGAAATCTAGGAAGGATCACCTGCTTCTTGGAAATGTTCTGAAGAGTTCTTTTCTCATCAAATAAAGAACAGAGATCCTCTTAAACTAGGGTTGGTTGCTGATACCATGGCTTCTAGATTAATCAGAATACAAGTTTTAATTGGATGCTTTTGTTTGTGTATCTCGTGTCATTCCTTAGTGTTTACTATTTCACATGTAATCTTCCTTATCTGCAGGTTTCCAAATGTTTGGTCTCTTCGGTTGGTGCGCAATCTGTTGCAGTGGGATCCAGTAAGTTTTTATATGCACAAGCCTCTATTTTCTAGTTACAAATGGTGCGAGGTAAAAGTTAATTCTTGGTTTACCTGGAAAATCTCAAGATAATATAAATTTTAATTTGTTGTTTTGCTAATAAATGTTTATATGACTTCAAAATAAAATAGCTTACTATTGTATCTATCCTGTGAATGTCAGTTCTTGAAAATACAAGTCAATTCGTTTTTTTAGAACTCTTGATTCTCTCTCAATATTACTCAATGTTCATTGAAGCTGTAATTTTCATACACGATCAATTTTGAATAATGTGATTGGCAAAATTTAACTGCAAGTTGTGCATTTCATAATTGCGGAATGTAATTTGGTCATAATGTTTGGTGAGTGTAGGACGATCGGCTCAGCGTTGATGATGCTCTCCGGCATCCCTACTTCCAACCTCCGCCTAAATGATACAAGTTTGTTCACCTTTCCATCGACTCTATCCAATATTTATCTTTCTGCTACTATTTCACTACCCATCATCACAGCCTGAGATGAAAATTATTCATGTATGCTTGATTCTTTGGTTTTTACAGGTTCCAAGTTCGGACCTAATCAATTATCCTATTGCAACGACGATGTTGGACGCCCTACGCAGTCGCAGACCCTTTCAAAGATCTAAACAGTGACGCCGACTCTGCGCATGATTCCATGTATCTGGTGTACATCATGCAGAGATAACCATTAGTAATCGAGCTGAAGTTCTTGATCCGGAAATTTTATCGGGAAAGTCCTTGCTGCAGATAGTTTTGTCATGAATCACAGATGTATATACTAGGGTTTTTATTTTTGTCAAATGCTTTTGTAAGCCATTATGTCTACAAAAACTGGAACGTAACGCAATTTGATCAGCAAAAAAATTGCATGGTTATGTTGATTGTATTCTTTTTATAGTAATGTTGTGTCTCAGATATTGTATTAAACAATGTGTTGATTTAAAAGATTTATGTACAGATTATTTTATTAATGAAACATATCATATATAGTATGGTGCTCAGGTGGTATATTATTTGCTTAAACTTTTACATTACAAAATAAAAATGTACAAAATGTCACAGAAATTATAGCATCAATTTACAAGATAAAGTGCAAATTTTGTAATAAAATGTAATTTTCTTAATTTCTTAATTTCAGGCCTACGAGATTGATGGATGATATCGTAGTCCTTTTTGGTTGAGTTTTGTTCGTTGGATTATTAATTTGATATCAATTTATACGTCTTTTAAACTCACATTAAACCAAATACATTTAAACCATCTTTTTGTGCACTATTTTTTAACACAAAATTGTCAAAAAATTGTTCTACCGTTTCCAACTCCTCTGAACATACTAGACGAAACCTTCTGCCTCCACTTCTCTCCCGCAACCTACTTCTAACCTAAAGGCATCCGAACAGACTGTGTCTTATATATTCATTATCTTACTCTAAAAATTTGTTTAATTACACATTTCACTTTGTTTAAAAGTTTAGAAAAAGACTCGTTAAATTTAATCAAATAACTAACGACATATATAGACATATTGAATTGCCGATCATAAAAAATATCTAAACATATTGAATCAAACGATTAATATACTTTAAATATCTCATATTCGAGCGTGACATGTGCATATTCGTACCCATGCAATTGTTAATTCGTGACATATTCTCATTACATAGTCGAAATACCTAAAATCTAGCTTAATTCTTTTCTTTTCTTTTCAATTTGGAAAATAGCTGTAAATACGAACACGTGATTTAAAATCTTCACTTGTGCTCATCCTCACACTCGTCTATTCACAGGTGTC
>JAYMTG010000952.1:0-10153 GCA_036897565.1 Pelargonium exstipulatum
TCCTCTTAGCACCCCCTTAGCACCCATATGCATTGGAGATGCTCTTACAGAGATAAATATTTTTAGTAAGTTTTGGCAGGAGTTGTTCAGAATATTGGACAGTAAACTGTGCCTCTACTGCTTACGTTTCCAGACAAATGGTCAGTCAGAGAAGATTAACTGATGCATTGAGAATCATCTCATATGCATTTGTCACCATCTCCCAAAACATTGGGCACAATGGTTGATCTGTGGAAGAATTCTTGCACCACAAGCAGTTACTTCTCGAGCTCGTGCGAGAGAATCTGAAAGAGGCTCAAGCAAGAATGAAATTCTATGAAGACAAGCACCGTCCTGAGAAAGTTCTCAGTAAACCTTGCAGCAAAGTATTCATTTTGATAACGGAGGTGTGTGTGTTAGAAATCATGAGAAGTCATTCTCGAGTGTTCTGCAGTCACATTTGCTGCAGTACTGTCCACATTACCCAGAAGCAGAACACAAGAAAAACATATAGACCAAATCGTGAATGTTGAATTAATCAATAGCACATTAATAATTCTTCGACATCAATTTGTACAAGAATTAACTGATCCCTTATTTATAGGTTTGCTGACAGATAAACAGGAAAGAATAGGGGGAAAAAATTGTATCTTCTAATAAGATTGAACATCTTCTCCCTCTAGCCCATATGGTTTTCAATAAAAAAAATAACAGAACCACATGAGCATATATCCCAACTACAAAGGAAAAAAGAATGGCTCAGGGAACCCCGGGCTGGCTTATCATAATAATTCAAAACCCAATTTAACCATCCATCCCAACCTCCACAATTTTAATAGGACAAACTACTACGATATACAATTTTACAAATTATACACAGATCTCATCCATGGCCCCCCAAATGTGCAGTGAGTTGAGATCAGTGTATAATTATAATTTAATTATAGTTGTAACTGCCCCGGACCTCTCCTCGATGATCTTGAAGGGGGCCTACTCATGTCCGATGTTGGAGCTCGCCGAGCTTCTTCAGGTCTTTGCTCTTCTTGCACCTACAGTTGGCAACAATGTCATTACAAGTAAAAAAGCAGGCAGCTGCGTACAAGAAGCACACATGGCTCCGTCCTAAGGGAGCCCCCCCTCCAATGGAGGTCTCGACCTCAAACATTTTGGCTGGGGTGTGAGTTGTAATAGGAGAAAGGAGAGCTGCCCATAGACACAAAGGCCTCCATGTGGAACCAGAGATATTTAAACATTAGTGACTTATCCAAAATATTTGGGCAGATCTTTGACATCTATGCCCCCGTGTAAACATGTACTCTTATTTTACGAACATCATTGTGCCTATTTCTGTCACCCTATTTTCTTTTCCCCATTCTTCCATATATATATATATCATAACACTGCATCACAAACTAATGTCTTCACATACTTTTGGAACTCCAAACCTTTTTGGCCAACAAGTCATGGGATCTCTAAGTTTCTAATTTTCCTATATTGTAACATCACCAGCATTATTCTCCTTAGTTTCCCTCAACTTTTTAACCTTCCACCCAGAATATGAGTATGTTAGATCAATAATATTAACGAGATATGAAAGAGATGCTCAGCAAACCTTCAAATGTGTAGTAGAGTTGGTACGCAATTGTGTCTGTGCTTTGGCATGCATACGATGCTGTCTCTGCATGTTCTCAAACTGTTGGAGCCTTGCAGCAAAGTTAATCCCATTGTGTGAATTCCCAGTATCTTGGTTTAATTCACCATCCTCCATATGATGCTGAATTTGAGAGTATGGGTTGCCTGAAGATGTTCGCTTCAGTTGCTCACTGTTAAAGGAGTATGAGGGTACAGTCTTCAAACGAGTTCGTAATATCTTAAAGGCGGCACTTTGCTGCATCAAAAATCAATAAATGTTGTGCAATAAGTATTTATTTTATTTAATGAAACTATGCTGTAGTCAGGCATTTCAAAGTGGTATAAATTATAGAAAACCTTATTTGCAGCACAGTAAATGATAAAAATAATAATGAACCTCTGACAACTAAACTTTTGAATGTTAAGTGGCTGCATCTCCTACCTATTCACGTTATTTACATGTATTTCACAAACTCTTGGTTTAATGTAAGAGAAATGGACTTGATTGACAAGGAATAGACCTCAGCACAAAAGTACAGGTAAATAAATAACTTTACTCTGATAGTGGACCTGCACTTGATGATTAATAAATGCCTCTACATAGAGATTATGTCATTCTTATTTGTGTATAGGAACAGTTCATTCTTATAATGAAACCGCCTACTTTTTTTTGTGCGTAAGAACAGTTCATTCTTATTTTCAGATTTCCTCACATTAGTCCATTTTCATCCCACCAAAGAAAAAAGGAATGAGCTTCTGATTCCAAAATGATTTCAACTTTTAAGCCTTTACACACCAGATAATATAAGTACATGCAAGGAAGAGGAATATCATTTTCATCCTCATTTCCATTCCTTGAATATATTCCCTTCATTATCTTCCACAGCTTTTACTTGCTGGAGAAAAGAAAATGAAAAGCTTCTGTGTCTTTCATCTTTTTATAAGAAAAACATGAGTTATCCTTTCCCTGAAAAGGAAAAAGTTAAATGTTATATAGATAAGAATTCTTGATATCTTCCTAGAGTGTTCTGAGACCTAAGGAAATCTAGAAATAGAATGCTCCTAGAGTGTTCTGAGACCTAAGGAAATCTAGACATAGAATGCTAGGAATAACGGGATACAAGAGAAACAGGTCAGTAGTCTCGGAAGAAGCTTCAAAGGCCAACTTTTATCAATATTCATAATTTCAACATTTTACAAGAGACCAACTCTCCCATGATCTCAAATCCACCTACCACACCCATAACCCAGCACAAGATTAATGACCGAAAATAGAATCAGATATCACTCTATATAGCAGAGGCGAGTTGTGTGCATTGCACCAGAATAAATCTATGTAGTTAGGGTTAGGGGAGAGGGAGAGAAGTATAACTGTTCTGACATACCTGAGGAAGCAACATCAAAAGACCATACAATGCTTTCAACAACCATATATATCTGCCAGGTTCAAGAAGCTGCACAAACCAGAACAGAAAATGACCCATCTTTCTCAATGTACAAAATAATTTAAGATAACTGCTGACGGTATAAAACATATATATCCCACCATATGCATGCACACAAGAATAAAATGTTGCTATCTTGGAAGTATGTTTCTGCTGTACAAATTTATCTACATAAACATATCAACATTACAAACGATTTACCAAAACGATATTATTGTGTGGGAGCTTGTCAAAAAAATGTGGAGGCTTATATGAATTAGGAACCTCAATCACATCATTCTCTCATTTGATTTTTTTTCCTTTCTATTCTAATAAAAGAAAAATCAGCATTGGTTCAGACTAATGTGGAATTCCCTAGTTAAAAATATTTTGGTCAGATTATATCTCACATCAGCTCCATGAAAATCATCAACCAAAACTTCTGTGCTATGAGAAAATGATACCTCAAATATGGAAAGGAAGATAATAAACTCAGATTAGGATTGAATGAATTAAGGTTCATTTCAAAGTTCCAATCACATAAAATACACTGAAGACAACAAGAACCGGACAGGGTAGGAAATTCTGACTTGGTTACTAAGTTGCCATTAAACAGACATTAGAAACATCAGTCAGTAAAATAGAAACTTAGGCACACAGTTACCGACTGAAAAAAGATGTCACGTAATCACAAACTTATTGTCTCTAGCTACAACTAGAATTAGAATTATGTGTTACCACAAGTTCACCTGCAATCTAAGATACGCAAAGATTGGAGTCTCCAACAAACGAATCAATTTATCCAGCTGAACCAAGAATTTGACATTAATATCTTCCTCCGCCAGAGACTGAATCACAACGCTGGCATGCTGATACGTCTGTTAAGTAAAATATCAAACGAGTAACAAAAGATATCATGTCAATGAAATTCTGAAAGAAAAGCTAAACATATTGATTACACACAGAGATGAGATGCCATATGAGGTCTAAGCTCTAACCTGAGCCAAAAAGCAAAGACTTATGATTGCCATGGGTGAATGGCACCATGAGGAATACAAGGAAACAAATAAATTTTTGCCAGCATGATCAACTAGCGATCGTTTCAGGAGATCTCTAAGCTCAGATAACTCCGAGGAGGTAAGTAAAATCAAATTCAAAGCCTGAAACAAAGAGAGCATGTAGTCGGATTACAAAAATGGACTTCTGAAAGACAATTCACATCTTAAGAACTAATCCAAGGGAAAGATAGTGTGTTGAAATTGTTCAATTTAGTTGGAAAAATTCATGTCTTCCTAAGGTGTCCAAATATATGACTAACCTGAACCATAATAGATGCAAAATCCAAGTCAGCTTCTCCCTCTAGTATTGTGGACAGTTCCCGGTAGACCCTTTCAGCATCTAAGAGTACACAAAGACGCCGGATTATCAAAGCACCACGCCTAGAGAAAGAAAACATAAAGAGTATAAATTACATAAGGGAAATGTCCAGTGACAATGAATGCTGAGTCAGTGACCAAACTAATTATAGGAGAATGACTCACTTCTCCAAAAGGGAATTATCAATCCGGAAATTATGTGCTAGGAAGACAACAAGCTGACGGAAGTGTTGTGGATCTTTGGCAATGCATGCATGAACCTCAAGAACCAGTAGCACTACCTGGGTAGAAAAAACAGTTCACATTCAATAAACATGTAACTAATGCAGGATAGCATTTAGCTCTGCATAAAAAAAATCAACTTCCAGACCATCTACAGACCAACAAAGATGAACATTGAATGAATAATGTCTTTTGAAAACAAAATTGGAAAATCGGGAAAGAAAAAAAAAATGAATACCTCATCAGAAGGATCTGATAGTGCTTTCAGAAGGGTGTCAAATATGTCGTTCAGAAAAGATAATACCTGTTTCAGAGAGAAGAGATTTCTTAATATCTCAACGTAAAAAACAAATATCATGAGGGTGAGGTTCGGCCTAATGGTGGTAAGGCTATTGCATCGTGACCTAGAGGTCACAGGGTAGAGTGAAGGAAACAGTCTTACCAACCACTACGATGTAAAAAAACAAATACCAAAAACCTAAAAAAAAATTGAAGAATAAGTACGCCGAGAGAAAGGGAAGTTATTAGCCAGCAGAACTGAGCTATTAGCGAATTTTGTTCCATGTCCTAATTCCATTTATCCATCTAGCCAAATATCATAACCAACACAACTTGGCCTAAGTTACCTACTAACCTCTGGGTTCAACCCATAATCTCTTACAATAATGTTAATTCAACTATCCATTAGAATCCAAAATTCTCAAACCACTAAGAGGGTGTATGGATTAAATGACAATGTGGTCAAACAAAATTACTTATTTATTATTATTTTTTGTATGCGTGGAACATATACCTGCCTATACCTTTTCCTAGTCCTCGGCCCATATCGTTCCATCAATCCATTGAAATCGCACCTCAGTTCCATCCATCACCAAGATTGAGTTCTTATTATTTTGAGGAAACTCTGCCTCTGCCCCCAAGAGCCAGATGGTACAAAGATCCTATAGTAGCTTTTACCTAAACAAAATCTAACATCCTAGAGTCCAGTCTCTGGATTAGGTGTCCATCCGTCTTCACTTGATAAATTTGGATTTTTTGTATTCTCATTATTGTAGTTTTTGGAATTGCTAGTGAGCTGAATTTGACCCAAATTGAGCTTGTTAGGGCTGGTGAGCAGAACCTGACCCAAATTGATCTCTCTAATCTTTATACAAATTCCCATGTTTGCAGCTTCTTGCAAACCAATGGAATAGAAGTTAAGGATGATACATGTTTCTATTAATTTGATATGGTATTAAACATAGAGCAACAAGCATCCCCTTTTAAATGGTTACAAATGATTAAAGAAGGGATGGTAGGGCTCTCTAAAGTCCTGTTAGTCAATTTCCCATCCCTCACACTAACTGATTACATCCAATTATCCACACTACTGCCTTTTAAAATCAGAAGAATCACAAAACCTTATAATAATCTCTACCTAATTATATTATGTTATTGAGAAGTGAGAACAGAATCCAAACACCCCCAAGGATCAAATGATCAAATTGCACACTAATTAACGTGGGCGTTGAACTACTTTCTACAAAAACAATTTCCACTAGGTCAACTACTTAGGCTACGTTTGGTATGTTGTAATGATATGGGATGTAATGCTCATTCCACATTTTTCTTTCCTTTTTTGTGTTTTTAACCCTAGTATATTAAGAGTGAGCCACACATATAAGCCCAATTTGAGGTACAAGACTTTTAAAATAAGAGAAATCGGTGAAATCAGACAACTAACTGGCCGAATTTGACCGGTTTTGACCGGGCTGACCAAATAATTCTTCACAACCGATTTTTTGAAGACCCGAACCGGTCATGGCACTGGTTACCAGTTCAACCAGGCAAACCAACTGGTCCGGATCGATTTTCAAATCATTGGTTCTAAGAGTCCTCCATGTATCCAAGACCGCCAAGAATGCTCTAAACAACTTAGCCACCCCAAACACACTTAAAGAGCCCAAGACTTCTCAGATACCCCTAAGAGACACCCGGATGTTCTAGGTACCCCAAGAGACACACAAACATCCGGGTACCCCAAGAGCTACCCAGACGTCTCGGGCACCCTACGAGCCACCCAGATGGGCTGTAAGCCTCAAGAGTGTTATGAAGAACACAAAGCTTCTAAAGGCATGAGAACCACTCTAAAACATTTCTTGTATGCCCACCTTGAACCCTAAATGAAAGGCTCACCAAAGGCTCACTCAGGTCGCGCATCATGTGGTATGCCGTGGGTATACCACCAATAGTCGACCCATTTTAACCCCGGGCATCACTCAATGACTCAAAACACATCTTCAAGGTTCTTACAAGGCTTCTAACTTCCTGGATCACCCTTAATATATCCCAACAAGTTACAATATTTCCAATACTCCCAAACCCAAATGACGCTACCCTGCACGATAAAGGCTCATAAGGGCTTTGGCGAGACACCCTGACACACAAGAGACATATGGGGACCCATAGCCTACCCGGAGTGCATAAGCAACACGCATGGTGGACCAAAATCCCAATTCATAACTTGGTCCAAATAAGTCTCACCTTTCAACAACCAATCACATGCCAATATATGGCACTAGGTGGTAAAAGTCTATAAGTACCCCTCTTTTGGTAAGAGAATGAGATTTTATTGTCTCTCATTTTCACTTATCTCTATACCTTTCTCTCTCTACAAAAGTTCTTAAAAGTCTTCGTGTTATCCGACAAAGACTTACTCTAACGCCTGAGGTGGCGTCCCGAAAACACCACTCCGGGTACTCTATTCTTTGGTGTGTTGTCTTCGCACATATCACAGGTTTGCGGCGACCCGGATCACCTTTGATTGGAGAGAATATACTTGGACATAAGACAATTAGACATGGACTTGAACAATATGCCAAACACCTCTGTTTATGCAGACAGAATAAATGAGAAATTAAGTGCGTTTGTGTTGACCCATGTCAAATGGGTGCATCACTCGGCCAAATAAAGAATTATGAGTTCGTGAAAGTGACTGAGACAGATGCAAAAGCAGTTAATGCTCGTATTGTTAAACAACATGAATGTTGATAGAGAAAGAATAACATTTTTAGGGACTTGACGTATTGGAAAATGAATTTAATATATCATAATTTGGACGTCATATACAAAAAACACCCCTCTATAGCAACATCTAAATTGCAACGGTCAAATAGTGGTGTTGCTATATATACCATGTGGCAACACATACTTTTTAGCCGTTGCTATTACTTTCTTAATGGCAACGGCCATTATAACTGTTGTCATAGAAATATGTTATGGCAACGGGCTAAAGTAATTGTTGCCATATAAATAAGTTATAGCAACGGGTGAAAGTAGTCGTTGTCATAACGACAAGTAATGGCAACGACTAAAAGTGAGTGTTACCAAAACAACAAGTAATGGTAACATGGGAAGTGACTGTCGCTATTGACACAAGTAGAGAAAACGTGTAAAAGTTACTATTGTCAAGTTTTAGTAACGAGTAAAATTATCTTTACCATATACAAAAGTCTTAGCAACGAGTAAAAATACGTTTATTGTAGATAGAAGTTTTAGGAGCGAGAAATTTAACAATTGTTTCATAGGCATAATGTATGTAAGACGTCGAAGATAAAGAAATGGCTATATAAATCAATTTATGTATTTATTACTAAATCAATTACTCTGTCATAAAGTATTAGTCAATTATGTTCAATTCAAGTATATTTTGTTCGAATTAGTCACACATGGTAAAATAATATCCCGATGTGATTGAATAAGGTCTACCTAGTATAAGTAGACTAGTTAATTTATTACCAACTCGATCAATTTCATATTATTCAGGTAAATTTTGTTCTAACTTAATCAATTATAATCAATGCAAATGACTTTACTTTTAACACAATTATGTATTTTATTTTATGAATAATTTTTAAAGTAGCCATTAATTAAGTACAACATAATTAGATTAGGTCAAAGTTTTTTTAAAGCAAAATTAGGTCAAAGTTAGTCAATTTAATTAATTTAAGTCACCTTAGTTCTAACAGTTTATAAAATTAAAAATTTATTCTCAAATTTATCAATTTAGATTGAATTGAGTCTAAATATATATAGCCAAGGCCACTGATATTTCTTTTTTTGTTTGTTTGGAACGAACCAAATTTCATTAAGTAAAATATGAGGTAAACAAATGTATAATCTCAGGAGGAGTATATTGCCTAACTCAAACCGACTGATCTACTAAAAATTTTGAGGATCTAGTCAATGCATCAATAACTTAGTTTGCATACCGGAAAGTAAACACGAACTCTATTCTAAGAAACTGGGAAACGATACTGCCTATATACGATATAGTTATACCAAAGGCACTGACTTCAAACTCCCTTTTGTGTGTAATACAACTACCACCCCTTTAGCATGTTATTCAACTATCATGTTCAACCAACCTTGCTCTCGAACCCACCACAAGGCTTCCCGAGTGACTAAAACTTCCACCAATGGGGCTTCCATTATATTTCTAATTCCAACTTAATCAATTTATTTAATTTTTTAAAAAGACATAGTCAATCTATATAACTTAACTAAATCTAGGTGGTAAAATCAGTGGCCTACTATTATATGGAAAAATAGAAAATTGAGACTATATTTTTAACTTGTTAAGTTAAAAAAATTATATGATAAAAAAGAAAATATCTCTCCTTCTCTCCACTTTGGCAGTTCAGTTTCTCTCTCCCTTAACCTTCTCTTTTTCGCCGCCTACGCCATCTCTGCCTCCGATCTCCGATTCCAGTCGTCCAAAGGTGAGTTTGAAGTGGTTTTTTAGCTATTTAATCCTAGTATTGTATTGTGCTTTCACCAATTTATTTGGGGTAAGTCTAACTTCATTTTCGTGTTTAGGGCAGTTTTCCGATCCGATCGCCTCCTCCCTTCCTCCGCCGCTCCTCCGCCCCTGGTTGTTGCCGGTTCCGTCCAGCTCGTCGTAATAGGTGAGTAGTCCGTCTTTTTGTGCGATGATAATATGAATTCCAGAGAAGAAGCAGCAAAAGGTGGTTGAGATCAAAGCTGGACTGGATGATGCCGAGGCTCTTGTAGTTCTCTAGTCACTAACTCGCTACGCTACCTTTGATTGTGTTTTTTATTTGTTTATTGGGGATTTCGTGATGTGATATTTGTTATTTGGTGTCTTCGTCTGAGGATACGAGTAAATGGACATATCTGAAAACGGATAGTAGTAGTTACATGGGGTAAATTGTATTCATCACATCTAGGAAATTCTTCAATGCGAATCGTAAAATGGCATTTTGAATCGTTGTGCTTCCAGTCTTGTGAGTTTTTAAGAAGTAGGTATAGGGTTATGTTTGTACGTAGTGAATTGTTCAATGGGATACACCATGTATTTTAGCCAATGGTTCGACTGCGTATCTAACAACAAATGTTTACAATTTGTATAAATCAAAAGTGCTTTTCTCAACGATGAGTACTTATGTGATGGGTAAGTATCTGTGTTTATATGCATGAAAAATAAGTGTACTTACGATGTGATTTGTACCAAGTCTCTCT